>CM057156.1:3915449-4011414 GCA_029962745.1 Echinometra lucunter
CTTACTGGAGTACTAGACTCTTGATAAAGGGTGGTCATTTTTGATTTCTCGAAAAAAACCAAAACAACGAAGCCTATGTCTGTTTGAGATAATAGAGCGAGATTTAAATCGAGTACAATGATGGTGATATTTTTTTTTTTTTACATTAAATTTGTCATGTGCGATATGAATGTAGACTAGGTATGACGCTTGTTGTTGGGAATAGAAGGCAAATAAAAATCATACGTTTTTGATTGAAAAATGACTAAAAATAAATATTTCGTACCACGCTGACGTTTGCACGTTGAAGCATGCAGAAGAGACAATAGAAGATAGAATGATAGATGGAGAGAGAGAGAGAGAGAGGGTAAGGTAGATTCGGAGACAGATAGAGCATATATATATATATATATATATATATGCTCTGTGACTGTCTCTCTCTCTCTCTCTCTGTATATTTATATATATATATATATAAATATACAGAGAGAGAGAGACACACACACAGTCACTGATCTGTGAGAGACAAGGAGAGAGAGACTTAGAGGAAGATATAGAAAGTGAGATGGAAGGTATAGGAAAGGGATATAGAAACTAGTAGGGATAGAATGGGAGACAGAGAGAGAGAGAGAGAGATGATAAAGTCTAAGGACGAAAAGAAGAGAGGGAGAGGGAAAGAGAGATAGGAGAGGGGAGAGAGGGGTAAGGGAGAAAGAGGGGGAGGGGAGGGAAAGAGAGGGAGAGGAAGAAAGTCAGAGAATGAAACAGAGAGAGAGAGAGAGAGAGAGAGAGAGAGAGGGGGGTGAGAGGGTAGGGGTCGTTTAAGACACGACCTGAAGAGAAAGAAAACTACCAAAATCTATTTTAGAAACGATCTTGTTGGAATAGTTCAGGAAGAGAACTACAGAGCAGGCCTTAATTACTTGTACACTATACTGAACAGCTTCGCAAGCTGACAAGAGAATGATGAATTCATCCGGTGAATGCAAATTTATTTTAGACAATCGTTTCTACATCATACATGTCAAAAACAGCTCTCTTTCATTGTCACATTTAAGTCCATGGTCACACAAAACCAAATTATACTACAATACTTGCAATCATTGTGTACGGACTTTAACGATAATCCGACTCCCACACAGCAACGGATAGCTCAACATGAATTGTTGACCTTAACCATGTTAACTGAATTCAGTTCCATACCATTTCCCTTTAGTGTCCTGTATTACTTCCTAACTTCTAAAACAGGTCAGTAGTCCTGCTGTGGAGTCATTATTGCATATGTCGGTGAGTAAAATACTAAGTACTACCGAATAATAACGGTTTCACTCGTTGCGAATAGATTCCACTGAATTTGCAAAATTTAAATTGGAATTATCTCTCAGGTCTTTCTTTATGATGTATAACATTATGATGGTATGATTGAGCGAGGCTCGTGTTATTTTAAGCAGTATGAACTTAAAACCGCAACCCGTGCACAGTATAGATGTAGATTTTGGATGTCCACGGGACATGTTCATATCGTAGGCTACGTTTTTGACACAAACAAAAAGTTTTTGTCTAGAACTTTCCTCAAACTGTTCATCATACTGTACATATTGTATACATTAAAAAACTAATTCAGAAGTGAATTAAAAAGCTCTTCCAAACTCTACGATTTCTAACGTACATGTACTACGTCTGACCAAGGATGTAGGATTTTTTTTTTTTTTTTTTTTTTTTTTGGGGGGGGGGGGGGCAGAATATGTTCAATATTCGAGGGAGCACGCAAGCGAATTGACCAAGCGGTGGAGGATGGGGGAGGGGGTATCCCCTCCCACATTTTTATTTGGATTACTTTCTATAAACTGTACGTATCACATTGCATACTACATCGAATACCTGTAGTTAACTCACAGGTCAACTTTAATGCCCGGGCATGTATGGTCAGCATCGTCTATTTATTTTTCTTTGTAATTCTTCTTAATTTCCTTTGTATTTCTGTTGAATTGCCGAATAAAATAATGATAATAATGATAATAATCATATTATGTCCATGGTTTTGCAACGCCATTTTGAAAATGTTCGGAATTACATAGAGAAGATTTAAACATCGGACATACTTTACCTTCGTCTAAGTAGGGGACTTAAACTCTTTAAAATTGTTTGGGGCTCCCTGCCTTCTCCCCTATTTCCTTGTAAAAAGGCCCACCCCAAGAAAAATAAATGAAAAAAATCAATAAATTAAAAAAAAGATAAAAAAATTTAAAAAAAAAAACTAAAAATGGACAGCCATATGCATATTAGTAACGTTTGTAAGCAAGTAAAATTTTGATATCCCGGTGAGTACGTCATATCGAGCTGATTTACATTAATGTTCGGCCATATACGTCACTCGGACACTACGGGACAAAGCGGAATAACAGACCTTCCGCTCTATAGTTATACCAATGAAGCATCAATGCGGATTACAGCGCAATTTTAAGTATAATCGAAAGCAGGTTCATATAACGGTTAGACCTCTGGACATCTGCTTCCTGAACCGAATACCTCCGTCGTCGCCAGTATCGTCAACACTTATATCATCCTGATACTGCATGGTGAATCACTCATTCGTTAAATGATACAATAGCCTTTTCTTTGCACTAACAATTGTAAAGTTTTGCTTGGACAGAGTAGGAACTTCTTTTCATGATATACTCCAGGATACAAGTATACGTATGTTGATCTCTTGAACGTAAACATGCAGCAAGAACTCCATTAACCTCTTTGCATGCAGTACAGAATAAAATGTTCATCGTATCCGTGTAACGGGTGTAACAACCTCCTGCAGAACATCTGCAAGTTGCAAGTGGAGCAAACAGGGAATAAAGTACGAAAGTCTTTTTACCCCAAACGATCTCTGTGCCTGGCCCTGTCAAGGAGGTATTACACGTACTGGTATTACTTACTTTGCCAGGTCAACTCTCACCGTCTGCAGGTAAGAAAACACTTCAAAAATTCTTCCTTCCAGCTTAAAAGACAATTAAGGCCTAGATGTATTGTACGGGAAATTCTCTTTCAGAATATCTAAAGCTTATCCTAAATGGTCGACTACGTTGTGAATAAAAAACAGATGAGGCTCTGAAATTTCATCAGATATCATTTCTAAAGCTGCACATAGTTCTCAGTTGTACTTCAAGGTGTTATTGCAACACTGTACATACGCCTGCTCAGCACTTTGAAAAGTACGAAATACGTATATCAGACGGTGTCTTGTACTTAAAAAGAAGAAGAATCGGATTTGCTGGAAATCAGAGATAGGGAAGAATGCTGAACACAGTCAAGACTTAAGGGACTACACACGTATGTGACATCAGAATAGTCTTAAGTTATGAACTATTTATCGTCTTTAATATCTCCGATAAGTTTGTAAATAAGTTAATGAGAGCAAGCCTCGAACAATATTTATAGCACGAGACGCTAGAATAACATTCTTCCGAACTGGAAATTACGCTGATTAATAACTGTTTTCACTCTTAGTGTCAGAACTGGGGTCAAAACTCAACCTTCTCTTTCGAAAAGATGCCTTTCTTAAAAATTCATCATGATAACCATTTATGAGTTTAGTTTTGCTTATGCCTGGAAGTGGAAATCACATCCATGGTCTGAAAGTAATTATTTTGTTGATAATTAATTTCTAACGAAGACTAATAGCACTTTCATGAGGATAGTTCTGAATAGGCGGTTACAAACAACAGTTTTTGGTTTTATCAATAATACTCTTGAACAAAGGTATCCTTCGGTATAATATACTTGCAGACACGTTATTTTTTAGTGTAAAAGCCAGCTTTCCCAGTTTACATATGCTGATATTAATCCTAACAAAGATAACAGCTATGATTTCGCTTTTATAACGTTAGCTATCGAGAGGTATGTACCGTGAAATATGAGTTATCATAGACATGTTCAGTACCAACACTTAAGTACTGTATGGTTTTTAATAGCTTGCAATATAATTATGAGAATTTATTAGAGGTTGAATATATGGAACACAAACTGAGTTTCAAATTACTTTCTATTGCGGTTATACTAGACACTAACGATTCCAGTTGGCTGCTGAGATCGTTTTTGGTTTTGTTTTTTTAAAGCAAGACCTTTGGTAACTCAATGATAGTCTTTGTAAATGAGGTGATGATATTTTCCTTTGAAAAACTTGTTTGTGTGATAGTCTGTACTGTCTACGAACAGTCTGCCATTCTTTTTCTTATCAGCCATCTCCTCTACTCTTTCCATCCTATCTTCTTTATTTGAATCGATTTAGGAACTAGAAAATTTCGGAAACTCCAGTTTCACTTAAAAAAAAAAAGACTTCCGGGATATTCCAGTAAACCGACAGCACGCGAGAACTACAATGTCAGTCTAATGAAACATCAGAAAAAGTTGATGCCCAGGAGACTAATATCATGAATATGGCAACATATCTCGTGGGCCCATCGTTCTGGTGGGCATTCGGTGCATGGGCCATCGGTTTCATAGGTTGTTATGCAAATGGTTTGAATATAACCCATATTTATTATTTTTTTTCAGCACATTGATAACTCATTAATTTTTAGAAGCTCTGCACAACCCAAAACATTTGCAAATGAAAACATACAAAATTACAAAATTATATTACTCAATTGCTTATAACTACAGTGTTTTTCGCAATGGCCACAAAAGGCATAGATACAAGGGGATGGGGGGGGGGGGGGGGTGCATGCCCGCTAAATGGTATTCTAAAAGGGTAATGTGAAAAGAAGTTCTGTCCACTCGATGGGCTTTTCTAGCATTATATCCACTGGAATTTTTGGTGACCCCTCCCCCACAATAATAGTACCACTCGATGACTGGACCCTTGACACACTCTAAAAACAAATTAGTTAAAATGACTATTATGGGTCAGTTGGTGCAACTAATATATCTAGTCATAAAAGTTACTATATTCTAGTCAGAAATGACTGAGTTCTAGTCAAATACGACTAGAAAATAGTCATAAATGACTAAAATGTAGTGAAAATGACCAGTATTCTAGTTGCACCCAGCTGACCCTTTTATCTTAACTGCACTCACCACTCATGTACGGCTATCGCAAGACTACCGAAAGTTAGCGGAACTCATAAATAGCAGAGATGATGCAAATCAACTTTCCTTGTCTTTCCTGTCTTCCCTAGTTCCCTTTCCGAAACTTCTGTCAAATCTTTTAGCAGTGTATTTCACGCAGGAAACTATTTTGACCCATTCTTCCATTTTTATTTCCTTATTCTAGTAGAAGCCAGCCTTTTTTAGGCCTTTGATGAAAAGTACGTGGGGTTAATTTGCACTAAATTTTAAAGACATTGTTATTGTCATCCTTAATATCACATTAAAATGAAGGAAACTGGAAGTTTGTAGAATAAATATTCGGAGATGTGCATTAATATTGCAGGGTTTTAGATCTTAAGGCTTTCAATACTTGAGCAAATATACATATCAAAATGTAATTATGTAGATATCCATTTCTCCATTAACTTGACTTTGCCATGTTTGTGGTAAAATCTAATATTCAGATGCTTAATTTGATTACTTAAAAATCGCCGTATGAAAGATGGAAATAAAAAAATCTATAAATGAGGTAGCAAGCCAGAAATTTCAACAAAATTAGACACTTGTAATATGTCTTGTAATTTTAGTTATTAGAAACTGAATTACTTGAATTTCGTATCGCTAAATCTTTTAAGGAGAGGGTGTTACTGGCGCGAAATATATCTCATGAAACAAAACTCTCGCTGACGGTAGTGTACGTACCATGTGCCGAGTGACGATTCAAGTCCAATAAACTATTGCTACTATATTCATCTAATAAAAGATGGATGTAGCTATAATCGGAGTAGTAATTTTTCCATCCAGTACTCAGTCTATTACCCACAAACACATGTGGGTTGATTTCTAAAGGCATCTAAATTAGAATGTATAAGATATCATATGGAATGTCTTTGACAATATTTCTGAATTGTCATTATGAAATGATTATAGCCTTGGTTCAATGGGCATCTGAAATTTCTGAAAAGCAAAAGAGAAAAAATAATTTTTTAATAAAAGGTCCACCGGCAGATTTTTTCTTATATTTAACTCTCGCGGGGCGCCTTTGTCACCCCTCTCCGATCAAATATGGGGGGGGGGGGGGGGGGAGGAATATGCATGAATATACTCTACCCATTCATTACTCAGTGAAATTGCTCGTTGCTTGGGTCGTGATTTATGAACATTAGCAAGTCGACTGAGAAGCTTTCACTGATGCTTGATCGATGTCATGTAATTAGGCAAACTTAATTAGTTCACCGTTTTCACTGACTGAATGTCTCAGCAGATTACAATCACTTTGTCAACCGTGTCCAATGAGACGCCTAAACCATTATCTGATCCTTTTTCCATGTATACTTTATTTTTCAGAATCACGCTTCGCAAGGAGTTCATGAAACTGCTCACAGATGACAACCCGTCGAAAGGATTCCAATTATCCTCGATGTGATAACCGGCAAACAATGATTCTGCGCTCACCAGAAATGTCTTTTATTAACATCAGTTGTTCTCACTGAAGATCTTGATAAGCTGTTCACAGATGACAACCAGTCGAAATGGGCTCCAATTATCCTTGATATGAACCTACAAACAATGATGTGCGCTCACCAGAAATAACAATCACTAAAATCAGTTCTCCTCATTGGTACTTGAGGATCTTGATAACTATTCTACAACGGAGAGTTCAAGACCGTTCATCTGAAACTCTTCCAATAGATGCTGCACCAAAGCGTCTGCTGTAAGTGCAACATGGCCGGGATACATACTGTCTCCATTGCTTTTGTCCAACTGGTAATATTTTATGTAGTGAGGTTTTCAGCGTCGGTTCAAACTTTCAATGGTATTGCAAATGTTGTTTTGGAAAGTTCCAATTATTCGCTGTCTGATGACTTTCTCACAAATCTTGACACGTCACTTCAAAGCTTACTAACAGGGGTAGTCGATGACGTTATGGTTTCTCAAAATGATACACGCATAACGATCTCTTTCCGAGGATATTTTGACGACTTTGAAACAATTCCTGTTTGTCTAGGAAATAATACATTTTATTACGATGATGAAATTATGAATTTAACATATTCCATCATTTCTGTGTCAATGCAGAACTTTCCAAATAATTTTGAAGACGAATGCACAGTTGATGAAAAGCACGTTGGGATCTTTGAGTACATAGAACAGGGCTGTCAATTCGAGGAGCTCGAGTGTGAACGGAGTTATAACTTAAATCGATTGTACAGATACGAACTTCTTGAACGCGGCTCGGTTTTATACAGCTTCTTCTGTATATCTGTTCATGCTGCGGAGGATTGCTTGGTGGATTCTCTTGCTTGGTTTCAAGTGGGATGGAAGAAACCGACCGAACCATTTTGCACAATATATGAAGAAGTATTCTCATCGCTTATGCCTAGCTTTGTTTTAATCGATGACAGTGGACTTGAAGGACTCGTCCATATCGATACATTACCCATGTCTCCGACCTGCAGCATTTTGACGGAATTTGGACCACCCACTATTCTCATCTCTGGTGATCAGACGTGGGACAAACTTCCTGAGTGGTTGAAGGTATGTCTTCGAGTCCTCAACGGTGTTTCTTTAGCTTCACTTCTCTTCTGCATTCTTACTTTCGTAGTGTTCAAAGAGCTTCGTAACACCCATGGCAAGAATGTCCTGAGCCTTGTGGTTGCAGGAATGTTATCTCTCTTCTATACATCAGGTTACATCCCACTCGTCACAGCCAATCGTGAACTGTGTGCCTTTCTAGCTACCCTCAACTACTACTTTGCGCTTGTTCCCAACTATTGGTGGACGGCTGTAGCAATTTTCTTGGCGTGGACCCTCGGAAGGAAAGGAATTCACCGCATGGATGAATACTCAGGAACGCGCTTCTTTCTTCTCCTCTCCCTCTTCGGTTGGGGCCTACCACTCATATTCGCTCTTCTTGTCGCATTTCTACATGTTGGTGGAGTCAAAGTTTTCGATATCGACGAATACTGTTGGATCATTCCTGGCTGGCCGTATTATCTCATAACAGCACAGACTTTGATACCTTTTATTGTGGATTGTGTTCTGTTTTTCCTGGTGGTTTACAGATTGAGGGTAACACGACTCGATCTAGCATCAATGGACTCGGGAGGAAAGAACAGAAGGAGAAACGAACGTCAATTAACGATAAAGGTAACTTATCCAATTTCGATAACCTGATTTGAACCTTTGAAAGGAGTACTATATATTGGGAAACTCATAGTTCGTGAGATGTCTTCATTATTTTTCTCCAGCAACATTACCAGGAGCATTCAATAGTTATTAAGCTATCTATTCCTCGGTTTCCTTTACATGATGCGTGCACGTCGCAAAACTATTGTCTTTGACTGGACCCGAATCAAAGCGTTCATTTTTTTTATTATTTATTTTTTTACCACTCATGGGACGGATAGGCCCTGGCCAGCTAAGAAGCTGTTTTTCACAGGGGTCCGACACTGTTGTAACTGCTACACATTTATTTCTATAGATTTCCCTTGATGCCCACTGTGTCATTTTGGTAATTTGCCCTCTGTACTCATTATGCTGACCCCTTTTTAAGAGGGGGGGGGGGGTTTACAAATTGTCACAGGAAATGTTCGGTTGCATTCTGATATGTGTATCTAACCTTTATACTAGTCATCTAGTCTGTATTCGCCATTGTTATTCAGTGGCAATTGGTGTTTAAGATTTTCATTGTCAGTTATTTATTTTGTATATTTTGTTTAAAACAAGATGGCGGCAATTTTTGGTGTCTTCTGGCTACCATCATGGATCATCTACGTAGCATTCCTGTTCCATCCCATCACCAGTCTCGCCATCATCGCTCAGCTTCTCAACCAACTCTCCACCTTCATCCTACCAATCGTCTTGTGTTGTAACCGTCGAGTAGCTATCCTCTGGAAGGTGAAGCTAGCGCCATTAGCGGATCGCTTCAGTTCCTTTACATTCTCCGATTCTCATAGCAGTGAGCAGGAACCAGTTCGGGGTAAACCCTTGAGAAACGAACCTCCAGAAGACAGCAATAACATAAAGCTTCATGAAAAAAGGTGATCAGTAATAGAAAAGGTGAAATGAAACGGACTGGACTGCTTATCTTTTAGGCAGATTGTAGTGTACATCATTATTAGTTTATTTATTGGACCACAGTATAGTATTGGACCACGGTATAGTTTTTAACACAATATTTCCTTGGACCTGTGAAGAATATCCATAAACTGGTGGTTTGGAATGAGTAATGATTAAGTAATGATTTTGGTTTGAAGAAAAGTCCTGTTATACGAGAATCTGGGCATCGTTTCATGGAAGTTGTCAGCACTTACAAGTGTCCAGCGCTTCTCAGCCAATCAAAACTAAGGATTTTACTGCAATTGTTAGAGACTGACAACTTTCATGAAACGTCGCCCCGGACTCTTCCTTAAGAGTCCGGATTCTCGTGCTTCAAAAAGAGCTAGTCAGACCTAACCCACAAACGATAACAATGTCTTCAATTAAAGATGCATCAAACAGTTTTGTGATCGGTCGTGAGTATGCATGTGTATGTTGATAAAGCAGCCGTGGGGTTCACCTTTAATAATAATAATAATAATAATAATAATAATAATAATAATAATAATAATAATAATAATAATGATAATAATAATGATAATAATAATAATAATAAAAATGATAAAATCATTGCCGCTATCAATGACCTCTATACTACCACTTTAGCGTGAGATAAATCGATGAGCCTCGGAATCTATTCGTGTGTTCTCTTAACGAAAGGATGTTGTCATAATGCAGTCGGCATAGTTGCTCACTTTTCAAGTTAACCAGACACATGAATTTGTTTATTTTGTCTAAATAATCCGCAGGGTGTGCAAGTGTAATACTTGAATCACCATGCAAAATGGAGTTTCGTTTATTGGACAGCATAACTGATATTATTATATAGTTTAAGAAAGCTCGATTTACAAGCTGTCGTGATGGGGCATTATTTGTATACATGTGTACTTACCCTTTTTATTTCTATCATCATTAATCAATTAGTGTATAAATATATTTCATTTGGGGGAGGAAATAATGAATGGGAAAAAAACCTGAAGACAAAAGACGTACTCGATACATATAATTATGTAGGCCCACATTACCCATGTGTTTAACTGGAATCACCCAAAAATAGAAAATAAAGAGAAAAGGGAAAGTAAAAAAAAACAATTCGAATGACGGAGAGAGAGAGAGACAGACAGAAGTAAAGAAAACAGAAAGGTGGAAAAAAGTAAGACGTGTGGAACACACTGCAATGAAGTGAGATGTTCTATATAATGAATTTCGGCACTTTCCTCTTTTCTTATTTCCTCTTTTCTTTAAACTGTCCTTTCTTCTTTCAACCACTTGAGAGAGTGCATGAAGTGCTTTTATTTTGTTTAACTATAGTTCTGAAGTGAACTGACCTATTTTCATGTTTTTTTTTTCCTTCTGTTTTCTGAAATATCCCTTCACATGAAAAATAATTTCGTTTACATATTGTATGTCGCTGATACTGAAAATCTCAGCTTTATTACTACAACATTAATCCATGATTAATTAAATGTATGTTTATTTATTGACCATACCTGTAGGCATTATCACGATTTTCAGTACGTGAAAGTGGTATGCAATTTATTCCTTGTTTACCGCAAATGCGTTTCAAATAAACTTTGGTTTAATCTATGAATTTAACGCTGTTGATATATTGAGTTGTTTCATTTTCGAAGGTAGTCTCGGCACAAGTCAGACTCTAAACCTTGACTCAGAGAAAGCTATGTGGAACACTGGTGAAAACTCGTGTCTCCTCTTATACTGAGAGTTGCTGGGTTCGGCATTCTTATATATATATTTTTACATGTATTTGTATGTATCTGTATGTTATACACATATGAGAGAGAGAGAGAGAGAGAGAGAGAGAGAGAGAGAGAGAGAGAGAGAAAGAGAGAGGGGAGAGAGAGAGAGAGAGAGAGAGAGAGAGGGGGGGGGGAAGCGATAAAGATATTTCCCTGACAGAAAGCCGTTGTAGATATTTGTTTTCAAAGAAGATTGTATAATCATGGAAAGATTGGCTCGGTAGTAAGAGAGAAGGAGTCAAGGCATTATCATGATTGTGACAGACGTTGAGTTCCATTTTCTCCCACATAACACGCACGCCCGCGAGCACACGCAAATACCTTTAATATTCTACCACTTTAGCAAAGCGAAGCGGGTGACCACGAGTACAAGTAAGTGCCACCAATGAGAAAATATATATATATTTTTTTACCAGGCCCTACACAATGAAAATTTGTGAGCAGAAATAATGTTGTCTGCTGTAACTTGCTTCCTTTTTTAAAAGTCGCACATTCAATTCTGTGCACTTGCTTTCCTTTTGCCACGAAAATATTTCAGAAACGGGTCATATTTGTGACCAATAGCTTTATCGGTTAATTATGAAGCGTATGAAAAATAATAAAAATCAGTAAAAATGTCATTTCCTTCCTTTTGCCAAAATTGGGTAGTATAGGGTTTCCCGCCCATTTTCGTCACCTCTTCATTCAATTTCTAAAAATGTGCTTTCAGTTTCGTGACTTTCGTCTCTGGCCCTTTGGAAGGTGCGAATGCTTGTTTTAATTTCGTCTTTGGTCGATCGTCATTCAGTTTCGTGCTTTGTCACCCATTTTTGTCAACTGCAATTCACAGTAGCTGGGCACGAGACAGCAAAATTAATTTAGTCTTTTGGCATTCGTTTTCGTCAAAGATACATTTAAATTCGTCACCCAGATGTACGGTCTACTGACAGACGACGATCCTGTCACGAGACACACAGCGTTTGGGAGGTGTATCATACGAAATTATTTTGAAATATATAACATAACACTTTATTATAATGATTTATATTTTTCCGAAAGAAAAGTAGCAAAAATCAAATTACATCACGAGAAAGAAAAATGACTAAAAACTTGGTTAAAACCTACTTTTAAAGACCAATATTTTCAAGCAAATCGCTTATAATGGCAATCCTTCTTCCGCAAATTAATTTATGCTTAATGAATTACACTAATTTTACTATAATTAGACAATCTATCATCTCTTGTTTTTTAAAAAAATTAGTGCTATGAATACTTGTTTATTTATGATTTATTGTCAAAAAAGTACTTGTTTTGTATATATGTTACCAAATTGTTAATATGAATGCAGAAGAAAAAAATAAATCAAATCAAAATTATAACACTTGACGAATTCGAAAGACAAAACGATGAATTTGATTGAAAAAAAATGACGAAATTGATCAAAGCATTCCTTACTCGCTTAGAACAGAGACGAATTTCAGTGACAATTGACGAATTTGAATGCTGAATTTGTGAAGTTTGGTTGACCAAAGACGAATATGAATGACATTTTAACGAAATTAAACCTAAGATTTGAACGCAGTAAGGTTCTGCGGACGAAATTGAACTGAAAATTGATGAAAGTGAATGAAGAGATGATGAAAATGGGCGGGGAAAACCTATATACATTATACAAAGACATGTGTATACCATGCATACTGCCATGACAGTCTTTGGCAGAAACTTGTTTACATGAGGTTATTATATAGTCGTTACTGAGGGCGCCATTATTTAAATAGAAACTTGCAAAGAGAGTGAACAATAATCATTATTCGCAATTTCTAACAAGTGATGAATTTGCGCGAATATGGAAAGCTTTACAAATTTACCGAAATGACATTTATTCATTTATTGAGTCTCTTTTTTCACCCAGGGTGTCTTCATCAGAACCTAAAACACTATTTAACGCGAAAGACCTGCAAATTGAACAAATAATACAGTATAAAACAAGGTAAAAACATAGCAAAGAAACTAAAATGAACGAAACATCATAGTGATAACAAACAAATTTGAATCAATAAAGTATAATAAATCCAAAATCATACTTTTCATAAACATGACAAATATAACAGAATCTTAAAAAGCCTTCTTCCCTATTCGCTTTTATACCTATCTTATATCAATTGACATGCCGTAACCATGGTAACCTAGATTTTAATAATCACTGAAGAACAATACATGTCATAATTCATTCATGTTAACTGTGTCAGCATAATATTGCGCCACGTTCTTAGTGTATGTCAATGGATGCTCCATCCATTAATCCAGTGATATTTCAGAGTAGTCCTTTTATCATCGTCACTCCATTGTCACTTTCACGGAGGTAGTGGTGCGAGGTCTAATGAACCCTTTCAAAATAATTATGGTTAACATTAATGGACGAGATACATTACTCTTACCTTTCATAGCCTCATTTCTTATTCGTATCTATTTCACAGGATCCGGTGCTTCCACTCTCCACCGGTTACTCACCTTGAATTAGCTCGATGATCTGCAAATTGGCAATTGGCAAAGTGCTTTATGTGGTGGTCTGTGCGACGCTCAGCACCATCCATACCTCTTCTGGACCCGAAAGCTCTTGAGATTTTAACTGTAGGCACGAAGCAGAACTTTGGTGACATTTCCCCGGACTATCCGTATAAGAACGTATACGTCGGATCGATTTCAACTACAACTGCCTGTACTTCTGAAACTACTTTTCACGAACGAGGTACAGAGGTTAAGGATTTCATAATATAATTCCTCAAGGCTGATATTCACCAACGAAGGCAGGAAAAAGACGAGTAGTGATCACTGATTACGCACTTCTCTACAGCAACAAATATAAGATGTTTAAGTTTCTTGGCTATCTTGCTTTTCTTCTAGTGATTTTGCAAGCTGTAGATTTTGCATCGTCTGTTCAGACTTTTAGCGGGATCGCACAAGTAGTAAATGAAGAAAGCAATCAATCTCTCACAGTCACAGATGACCTAGTTCTAAATTTTGGCGCTTCTCTACAAAACGTGCTTTTTGGAGACATAGATGACGTCAAGGTTGTTGGGAATGGGAGTGTTGGGTATGGTCAAGTAACGATTTCCTTCCGAGCATTCTTTGAAGATGTCGACGCTGTTCCTGCATGTCTACGAAACGATACCTTTTATTACGAGAATGGGACTACATATATAACGTATTCATTTCTCTCTGTACTGCTGCAGAATTTTCGAAATGATTTTGAAGCTCATTGTAGAGATAACGCGAAGTACGTATCATATTTTGGTTACTTGGAAGAGGAATGTGAGTTCAGAAAGTCGGAATGTGAATCGAAACTTGATTTGCAGCGTCTGTATAGGTACATACTTCAAGAGCGTGGGTCAGTGTTATATAGCTTTTTCTGCTTGGATGTTGATGGTGATAATGGCAAAGGTGAATCGTGCTATGATTTTAGAGACTGGTTGCCACTGGAGTGGCACCGCAAGACGGATTCCACCTGCAGTATAACTGATGGATCGATGAGCGTCTCTAAACGTCCATTTGCTGTTGATGATCATTTCGACTTTGCTATCCGCACTGACACATTGCCATTCACCCTAGTCTGTCCAACGACACGATTTGGGCCACCAATCATCCTTCTTTACGGTGATCAAACGTGGAATAAACTTCCAGAGTGGTTGAAGGTATGTCTTCGAGTCCTCAACGGTGTCTCTTTAGCTGCACTTCTCTTCTGCTTTCTTACTTTCGTCATGTTTAAAGAGCTTCGTAACACCCATGGCAAGAATGTCCTGAGCCTTGTGGTTGCAGGGATGTTATCTCTCTTCTATACATCAGGTTACATCCCACTCGTGACAGCCAATCGTGAACTGTGTGCCTTTCTAGCTACCCTTATCTACTACTTTGTACTTATTCCCAACTATTGGTGGACGGCTGTTGCTATTTTCTTGGCATGGACTCTCGGCAGGAGAGGCATTCACCGCGTGGACGAAGCCTCTGGAAGCCGTTTCTTCCTTCTCCTCTCATTCTTCGCGTGGGGTCTCCCGCTTATATTCGCAATTCTCGTGGCCTTCATACACATTGGAGGAGTCAAAGTTTTTGACATCGACAGATATTGCTGGATCATCGATGGCTGGCCGAATCATCTAATTGTGGCACAAACTTTCTTTCCCTTCTTTGTGGACTGCGCTCTCTTTGTATTGGTAGTTTACAGACTGAGGACCACTCGACAAGAACTGGCATCGCTGGACACGGGAGTAAAGTCAAATTGGATGAAAGATCGAAGGATAGCACTGAAGGTATACTATATTTACTGAACACGTACTGTTCCGATTAAGGAACCTTCAGCAAAAATATTCTTAATTTCTTTATAATTACGTTGTTAGAAAAGTGAAGCCTAGCTTATTTTCAAGTTCTCCTAGGAATCTCATGAACAATGTCTTTTGAAGTTCAGATTAATTCATTTTTAGTAATCATTGAAAGTAATCATGTATTCAGTCATTTTAAAAAATGTGATTGGTACTACATGAATTTTTTTGATAAGTTCGTATAAATGTCTATATTGCTCATTTGACGAAAAATTAAATTAATTAAATACCATCAATGTCCCAAATCTTTTAATCAGAAAAACTCCTGAACCACTCACCGGATGATCTACACGGAGGAAAGAACAACAGTCTACGATCCACGACCCCCCTCCCACAAAAATAATCAAAGGAAATTTTTCGAAGGAAAATTACCCCTAGATAACTACCTCGAAATCTAAAACTGCAAAGAGTACAAGAGAGCAGTTGTCCTATGTGTGGCTCTTGAAAAACTCGATAAGACATCGTGTAAAGTATAACATAATTGCCCCTTTTAACTCTGAATTTCGAGTTATGATTACCATAAGGTGGCCCTGAAGTACGCACACAAACAGGTCATGTGCGACGTGAATTTCGCGGCCAACTTTGCGTCCCAGTCGCGAAATTCGCGACCCGTGATGCGAACTTTGCGTCCCAGTCACGAATTTTGCATCACGGGTCATGAATTTCGCATCCCAGGCCATGAATTTCGCGTCACAGGTCATGAATTCTGCACCCCAGTCCATGAATTTCGCGTCACGGGCCATGAATTTCGCATCCCGGGTCGTGAATTTCGCGTCAAGGGTCGCAAATTTCGCGACTGGGACCTAAAGTTGGCTGCGAAAATCACGTCGCACATGACCTGTTATCGAATGTACTTCAAGGCCCACATATTTGATTACATTCAGCAGTTCCTAAAGGACACAGAATACTCATTCCATTACATCTTTTTCTCATCCCTTTAATCAAAGATGGCGGCAATTTTTGGTGTCTTCTGGCTACCATCGTGGATCATCTACGTAGCATTCCTATTTCACCCCATCACCAGTCTCGCCATCATCGCTCAGCTTCTCAACCAACTCTCCACCTTCATCCTACCAATCGTCTTGTGTTGTAACCAGCGAGTAGCCGGTCTCTGGAAGGTGAAGTTGGCGCCATTAAGGGACCGTCTTATAAACTCATTTTCGCGGAGTACCAATCAGAGTGATTCCCAAAACAGTCGCACTCATCCAGTGCGAGGCAAACCTCGTGTTGGTGGGAATGAACCTGTACATGATGACAAAGATATACAGCTTCACGAAACAGACGTTAAAAAATCCTTGGAAATATAATGTACTTTGTTCTATCGCTCTAGTAAGAGGATATTACAGTTGTCTTGAGATTATTAACATTTGTGTAGATCTGAATACTAGGAAGGATCCCTTAAAGCATTCTCATCGGATTCAAACTTTCTTACCCAATTCACACCTCTCATTAAGAAGGCAGAATGCTCTGCTTTGAAACGTTTTGATTTGCAAAATATTGTAGCATTTCAGCGTTCTAGAACACTTTCAAAATTTCATTCAAATTTTAACCCTCACTAACTGTGTCTCATTTAGGGCTATGACTATTTCGAGTGAAACTTACCGACTTCTTTCTTTGTTAGAATAAAATTATCAAGGGAATAGAAATTCCATTTAGATTTTTAAAAAGAAATCGTGGATGAATAATTTGATTTTTATAAGTATAACTGTGAGAAAAATATAATTTCAAATAGTCTTCGTTATTTTCGAGCAAATAATTACATTGCCAAATGAGATGAGCAAATTAAGAGTTGGGAGAGTAAGGATCGCGTATATAGCTCAATAAAAGTTCCACATGGGGACATTGGCAAGGTTTAATTTCCTGTTCAGCCGGGGACACAATCGTGATATCGAAGGACATGATAGATTTAATCTAAATTATGCCAACAAAATCAGAAATCTTTATAGCTTGATCTTGCTCTTGTCCTTGTTCTTGTTGATTTAGTTTTAAAGGCGCTTATGATTACGTGCTGACTATTTGCACAGAATATATTTTTGTTTCAACTTCTACATCTGTTCAGAACTGAATAAAAAAATGGGGGGGGGGGGAGAAACACCAAATACCCCCCCCCAAAAAAAGCTTTGAGATTATTATGGATTAAATATAAATTCCTTCCAACGTTGCAAGTTGGTATGACACCCTGTCCCGAATTGATCTAAGTTTAAGCCATGCAGCTGGACTAATTAACATTTTGACCCATGTCATTGTATTGTTGGGTTTATTGAAATAAAAACTATTTTAAAAAAAAGAACAAACGGTCGGAGACCGATACTTGTCTTGTGTACTAATTAAAATCACAAAATTAAAATCACACACATGTACAAGTTAAAATCACATAATATAGAGGAATATATATAAAAATAATCTTTTACAGTAAATAGAGGATAATATGAAATAGCTATTACATGTCGTGACAATACATTAAGCTACTCCCAAGATGACGAATGATTCTGGAAAAAAGAAATATAGCACGAGAAAAAAAAGGAGAGAGGGAGGGAGAGAAAGAAAGGGAGGGGGAGAGGGAAAGGGATAGGGATAAGGGGAGTAACTAGCAAATACATAAGAAAATAAACACATACAAATGAGAGTGATCAGTTCGTCACGGATGGACATTTTCAAAAAATCCCAGCTTTGAAGTGACATGGTATCATGGATTAATCATGGTTTATAATGAAGGGTGTCATTAAGAGTTCTGAGAAGTAAATGAGTTTGGTTGTAATGGTTTCCTTTTCAAATTCAGATTAAAGAAAGGTTCATTGTCACGGTCATTGTCATTGTCATTGACAAGATAGAAAATAGGTGTGTGACGTACCTTCTAGTACTCTTTTGCTATTTCTATCCAAATGAAATGACCTTGTTCGAATATTTTCAAGTACAAATGTTAGTCACATAAACTGGCTTCTCTATCATCCATTTAGAATTTGAAATCGAACCTTTGATTTTGTAGGAGATGTCAAAAATGGTGTGTCACTCACGGACGGACATTTTGCTAAAAAGTGCAATTTTAACAACACCCCTGCCGAAAATTGTTTGGTCCAAAGAAGTCCCCATCTCAGAACCTTCTAAGGAACCATATACAAAAGATTTAAGATACAAAAAAGTTTGGGTAAAGTCTCTTAACATAGAATACCGTGAGTGTCACGGACGGACAAAATGTTACCCTGAATCGATCACACTCAAATACAAACATACAGTGCACACTATTAAAAATGAGAATCACGTAATATAATATATTGCAAACAGTGACATACAGAGTACTTAACTTCCCCGTAAGAGTATGGTGTTAGGAGGAAAGATAGAAACAGAGCAAGAACGAGAGAGCAGTGGCGTAGACAGGTTCTTACACCTGGGGGATGATTTACCGTTCACGAGAAATCGAGGATCAATTCGTATACAGATACAGATGCACACACGCACACGCATACCCACACAGGGCCGTACGAAAATTTTTTTTTCCTGGGGGGCAAGATGCGTAAAAATTTTCAAAGAAATTCGGAAGCGAGGGAGCGTTGCGCCCGAGCTTGTCATGGGGGCGCTTTTGCATCAAAAAAATGAAATTGAAGGATTTGGTGCACACTTTTGGTAAATTTTGTGAAAATTTTCAGTAAAAAAATGTAAGTTTTCAAAATTTCGGCCATGTATGTACGGCCATGCACCCACACCCCCACACACATACACTCGAATGCACAGACATAAATAGAAGATATACGCACCGTGACAAACGAATATAGAATATGGACTGACACACATTATTGCATATTTGCATCGGTGAAACCCACTTCACTGAAGGCCCACGAGACCGAAGGCCCGCGAGGCCGAAAATAGCAAATTGTAATCTATAATATCACACCGCTCTGTGCCAGAAGGAAGTTTGATAATTATCAAGGGGCAACGAGGACTAAACATGCTAAAGGAGACATAATTATTTCATATACCGATAGCGCATTATTTGTGATGAAGGAAAATACGATATATTTTAGAAAAGTCGGCCTCGCTGGCCTTCGGTCTCGCGGGCCTTCGGTCAAGTGGGCGGACCCCTTTGCATCAAGTTATTTATCTTTTTTAAAAAAAAATTTGTTGTTACACCAGTCCACTTCAGAAAAACTGTGACGGCGCCGAAATTACCCTAAAGTAATATAAATAACTACATAAATCAGAATAATGATCGATATAGTTATGATAGTAATCGTCATTTCAGTCACATTAACGATGATGATGATGATGATGATGATAACTATCATTATTATCATAAGCATATTAATAATAATAATACATTACTAATTATTATTGTTGTTAATATTATTATCATTATTATTGTTGTTGTTGTTATTGTTGTTATAATGATAATTATTATTATTGTTATTATTATTATTATCATTATTATTATTATTATTATTATAATTATTATTATTATTATTATTATCATTATTGCTATTCTTATCATTTCTGAACATGTTAATTCAGTTTAATTGTAAGCAAACATCCTTCCCTAAAACCTGGGTGGGGGGGGGGATGATTGTACATGTCATCCCTCCACCTTGTGAGGTGGGGGGGGGGGATACATACCCCTCATCCCCCCCCCCCCCGCTGTCTACGCCCCTGCGGGAGAGGGATGGAAAGAGAGGGAGATAGAGGGGAACAACAGTACAATTTGAAAGTACACAATTTACAGGTATTTTTGCGGTATCATTCACAGATTACCGTCGCCAATCCTCCCCCCCCCCGCGAAAAAAAAGAGAAGAAAAATATTGCAGTGAGAATACACTCCTTCAAAACATTCAGTCAAAAGATCGCTCCATGGTGCCTGCTTTGTGAGGTCATACACGTCTGAATATTTGGAACCAATTATGGCTGGCTTTCATCATGTTCACACCTTTGCGAAAAAAGAAACGCCTCAATCATAATTATGAATGCTATATCGGACGGAAGATTCCTATTCACGTGGATTTTTTCAAAGCTGACGCCAGATCTCTTGTTACAAGTTACTCAAACGGAACTGCTACCAGGTACGTGAATAGTGAAAGGATGCCTATAATATTTATTGCATGACCGCCATTTTTATATTAATTCACTTGAAACCCTCATCACCCATCATACATGAATGCGCAGCTTGTCGGCGTTAACACAACCCCTAATCTCTAGCTCTCATTCCGCACAATTGCATCATCTTTTTTTGGTAAGTATGATTTGAATTATTATGCTTTTTTGAAATAGATTAAGATTATTAAATTCATTCCATTATTAGGCATATTTCCAGCAAAGATTTACAATACATGAATCACTTACTAGGAATAGTAAATAGTAACTTTCACTTTTGGAATTTCAAAGGGGAATAAAACGCTTTGTGACAGTTCCAAATATGATCAAGTGGGATATCAACATATTATGGGCAGTTCCGCGGGATAAACGAGAAAACAAGTACCATTACCGAACTTAAGTGAAACAATCTGGAAGCAGCAGAAAAGCCTTTGTCCGGTAACTTAGTTGAGATGTGTCTTACTTCGATTGTAGACAATTTCTGCTTCCGCTTCGGAAATCACTTCCTAATTTATTTCTCCAGACCCACAAAATACATAAGGAACAAATTAAGATAAATATAAGCAATAACATAAGCTTTTTTTAAATTACTACTGTAGATCGACAACGCTGAGTATGAATCCAAAAAGATTGTAAGACGTAAGACGTAAGACAGAAAGAAACAGCAGTCATCTGCTGTATCCTTCTAGCATTCGTGCTGCTGATAGGGTGCATAGGGCAACACAGACGCGTGTCTTCGGACCTTGATGGACCAGCCCGACAACCCTGTTCTTCGTCAGAAAACGACACCTTGTCCACTGTACTATATGCACCCAGCAACCGGCTCCTGTAGATGGAACATTCGAGGACATGGTTGATATGCTTACCGATATCACCGACGACTATGTCAGCCTTGTTCGGCTTAGCATGACCTATGAAAATGGAAATCTGTCGGAAAATGAGAGCGGGGATACTTGGCATTTGGGGTTAGGAGCTAGAGGTAGATTCATGCTGACTTTTCCATATGATAAACACTCTTTGTCACTGACCACCTTGGGCTTCGGACTGCATACAGTTTCGATCTCTTTGAACAGTAGTCACTCAACATATGATTCAATCTCTGAAATATGCTTGGGGTACTCTTTGTCCAAGCTTCTGAAGGAAGTGAGATCGAGAGTCAAGAATCCTGGCGGTTTTTCTGATGACGCCGACGACGACATCATCTGCAAAGAAAGGTTTTCGGACTCACCATCTTTTTCGGGCCCGTTGATTCCCGGCTACAGTATTTTTGAATTGCAAGCAAGCTCCTATTCCGAATGTTGGACTGTAAATACTATGGAAATTTGTGTCGAAGACAGTTGTAAAATAATAATTTCTTTTCGAATTTATTGCACTATCGTAAATTTAGTATTCTGGATCACACTTGCAGTTCTATACTTGGCTTTTATATTTGAAATATAGCATATTTACTCCAAACCTTTTAACAGGAGAAAATATGAAGATTTTACGAATTAGAATGGTCCCACCTGTAAATCTTATGTCCATTTCTACATGTTCGGAAGGTCTACATCTCAAACTGAACCGTATCATTTATCGGGTCTTGGTTTACTCTATACCAAAGACATTGGATTACAAGACAAATTACTCTCGCCTACTTCCGTAGTACGTTTTGGCAAGGGTAAATGATGTGTTAAAAACGGACTCGGAAAATTGCGTCCGCCATTGATATAATGTGTGAAAAGATTTCTTATCTATTCTTGATATTTCATATCTAAAACTTTTTTTTAAAGTCTGATTTTTCCTCGAACAGAAGAATGGATAGTTAAGAGAACATTTCATAAAACTTTATTTTCAATAAATGGCACTATAAATCTTCAGGATCATGCCTGCTTTTTGACAGAGTCACCTGCCATAGGGATAACACGTGAAAACAGGGATTTTAAGAATGATTATAGTTCCCCTATTACTGGTTTGAATTTATTTCAAATGTGATTTATATGTAATTCGAGACTTTGGAAAAGATTATTAAAGGCTCAAAAAATTCAGACTCCCCATAAATTTCGGGTACTATGCATGTTTTTGTTCTAAGAGCTGCCATATACGCAAAACCAGATATTTTTGAAATGATTTAAATTCCCCTAACGTTTATTTGAATTTACGGAAGAAGTAATTTACATAAAATTTCAAATTCTGAAAATATATAATTAAGGCTCCATGAGTCAAATAGACCCCCCCCCATAAATCCCCGGGAATATGCATATTTTTTGCTTTAAAAAATCTTGCCTGTCATAGATTTACACGCGAAAACAAGCAATTTTTAAATAATTATAGTTCCCTATTACTACTTGAATTTATTTCAAATGTGATTCATATGTAATTTGAGACTTTGGAAGAGATTTTTAAAGGCTCAAAAAAAAAAAAATTCAAAGACTCCCCATAAATTTCGGGTACTATGCATGCTTTTGACCCTCTAGCTGCCATAGGTTAAAGCACAAAAACTGGGAATTTGAAATTGAGTTGATTCCCCTAGGATTTATCTAAATATATGGAAAAAGTGTTCACATAAAATGGCAAACTCTGAAAATATATAAATGAACCTCTATGAGTCCAATAGACCCCCCCATAAATCCCCGGGAATAGCCATGCTTTTGACCAATTTTTGTAATGTTTGTAATACTACACGTGAAACCGTTTGTTGTTATCGGTGACGCGCGATATGGGGCTGTACCACGTACAGTGTACTACAATACGTATGCGTGCTTGATTTCGGTACTGAGGGTTCTTCGTAAATATGTATTCTTTGCTCTACCATTCATCACTTATTTCGTCGCTTTCCTGTGGTACGTTACGAGGATTGACGAATACGCGTATCGCAGCGACCGACGGGGAGGTGCCTACAAAGGATGATCCGCATGGGGTCTGGGTTTTGCATTGGCCAACATCTTGTACGTGGGTGGAGCAATACTTTTCTTTGTTTTTGCTTACAATCATGGCCAAGCTTTTGAGGAGCCTAACAATTTTTCCTCCAAGAAGAAGAGACTAGCATTTTATGCGGGAGTGTTCATCCTTTGTTTCTGGCGGTTCTCTGCTACGACTATGTTGTTGGTCGAGATCTTGGTTTTAACTG
Source organism: Echinometra lucunter (assembly GCA_029962745.1). Lineage (NCBI taxonomy): Eukaryota > Metazoa > Echinodermata > Echinoidea > Camarodonta > Echinometridae > Echinometra > Echinometra lucunter. The sequence continues at coordinate 3,938,903 of CM057156.1, forward strand.
TGATTGGTATAGCCATTAATATTAACTATGGAAGCACTGTTTGGATCAGTTACATCGTTGGTGTGCTCGTTTTTATTGCAAACATCATTGAGTTCTTTGACAGCTATCAACATAATCCTGCACTCAATCAATGCAAAAACGTGATACTAATCTTAGCCCTGTATAGACTGAACTGATATTGTATCAATTTTGATATTGACCAAATAGCCTCCAAATCAGAATACTTAATTATAAAGGAGACTTGTCTCAACAAGGCCATCATTAGATTTATCTTAAGTCCTCTTTTTTCGTTTCATACATTGTAATGTAAACCTATTATTATACCCAAATATCATTATGATTGTTTAGTGGATGTTTATAATAAGCATGTACATACATTTGCTTTGTTTGTTTGTTTGTTTTTACGGATAACATAAACGAACTAACCAAAGAACGAATGATACTATTCTAAATTAAACATCATAAGAGTTCAAAGTTCTGTTAAACATCAGTTAAATGGATACTAATCCACACTCTTTACATGCTTTATTTATAAATGAATGAATCCAAAATCCAAATATAATTATAAGACTGGCACTAATCGAAACCAGAAATGACGTGAACTTTATCCCAATCAAAACATTCAATATATATACATAAGACTGATATAATCTAGACTCTTAATGCATTGATAAAACAATATGAATTTACAGTTGAATGAATTCATTATAAACCGTTAACAAACATTTAAATGATAACAAGTGCAATATTTTAATTAATCAAGCCTAATCTTTTTTTTTAAATAGTAAATATGCAAATATTTCTGGCCTCTTTCAAAATCGCAATTTTCTATTACCAGTTACATATATAAATATTCCTATAACTTGTAAGTGATATCAAATTCTATTTGTCTTTTTAATATTATTATATATTGTTATTTCATTTCAACTTAGGATTGTTTGAATTGTTTTTGGTATATATTATTGTTTCATCTTGCTTTTATTGTAACCGTCACGATTCAGTCTTTGAGAATTAAATTATTAAAACAATGAAATACTCCATCCATCCATTCATTAATCAGTCAGTCAATCAGTCAGTCAAACATTGCATAAATTTGATATCAATCTAAGACCTAAATAGAAATAATGGATACTCATCCAAATTACCTATCAGTTGAGTTGTTGCTCATTATACATCATTTCAAATAAAAATGTGTTGTCTTGAAGCCCAGTGAGGGAGCAAAACAGCTTTTTGCAACTTCGTAAGTATAATGAGACGTGGAAGAAGGACGCAAGATTCGTAGGTGTCTTTAGTCCAAATTGTTAAGTGGCTCCAGTCTTATTGAAAATAATAAGGAACATAGTAGTTCTCCAGAATGATGTAAATCAATTCAAAAATATGTTTGAATCAGTTACAGTTGTCAAACTGTTCAGCAGGACATCCACATTGGAAATAAAATCAATTCACAACTTTTTCTAAATTTTGTTGAATAGCCACTATTAAAGCCAGACTCCTATCTCAAGTTTCTGTCTTCTCATTTCTGCACCTCTAACACTACAGTCCAACAACCCTCACACAAAAATTATCTTCCCAGTTTAAGAGACACACCCAATTTTTTCCTACTCTATGCTACGTTTTGGAATGTAATGCACCTGAAAAGAGGACAAGCACAAGTGACCTCGAAGGCCTATACAAAAGCCAGCACAACTGGGAACAATACAACTATTATGACATCTATACAATTACACCTGTAATGCCTACCAAAGTTATATCACTACACAAGCAAGAATATTCAGATTATTTCGTGCTGAAAACTTGCCTTTCTCAACACCAGAATGTTTTTCGTATTATACTCTGAATTATGGTGTTATGAATCAAGAGATTCTCTCCCTATCAAGAGGGGTGGGGTTGTACAAAACTACTGTACACTGTATAGCAATAACAAAACAGGCAAAATAACGCAGTTTATTGCATTGTTTGTGATTGTATGTGTAAAAGTAGTAAAGAACATGGTAATAGGAAAGGACAAAACAAGCAAGAAAAAAAAGACATCTCCGTCGCCGGGAGTCGAACCGGGGCCCTTGAGGATGTGAGACATGTGCTTTACCGATAGACCAGAATATGGCCCATAGAGATAACACGTAGATGCAAAATGGGAATCTCGTGTCATATCTTCCAGTTATAATTTCGATATGTTCCCGACATCTGATTAAAAAAATAAATGGCACATTTGAGCTACAGAATTTTCTCAGCTACAACATACTCGAAGCTTGGCAAAAATCGAGGAGAAATAACGGAGCTGTTACTGAAAAAAGACGGGAATGTAGAATCAAAAATTGAGTTAAGGTCATGTCCCATAGACAACACACGCAAAATGTGAAAAATTGATATGCTTCCGTTTATCGTAAAATTGGAGGATGATGCCGTTCTCAAAATGAAAATGAAGGCAAGCCTCATGATAGAGAATTGTCTCAGCTATAGACCAATTTCACAACGCAAGAGGGCAGCAGACTGTTCGACACAGTTCGACATACTGGGGTGGGCGCTCCAACTTTTATAGTACACAAGTCAATAGCGCGTTATGTACATTCGTTCGATTTTTTGTCTATTTTGACCAGTATATGCAGATTTATTTTAATATTTGCAATGGGAAATTATCGGGGAAGTTCAGGTCGCAGCTGTGCGGTGCTCAAATGCCACAAGGATTAGAGAAAGTTTAAAAAATGGAAGCTAACTGAGTGCGAAATTCACTCGCTTTTGGTTCATGAAGCCTGTTTGTGTGAGAAGCCGTACTCCCTACACAGGTTTCCGTAAGCAATGTGAAGGAATTCGTCGCCAGTGGGTAAAAACATCAACAGAAGGGACTTTTAAGTCAAGAAACATTATCATTATGTACTTTGGCGTAAAATTTAATGAGTGAAAACTTGACTTTGTAAACAGGGTTTACTACGGCTTCTATGCTGCAATCGAACTTTTACTGACAAAACTAAGTTGAAAAACCATCGAAATTACACAAATACATCATACCTTTATCCGTCAGATATGACCATTGTCTTACCTCGTCTACCCATGTATCCATGCTTTATTTTATTAATCTAGAATAAAGTAAATGGAACAATATCGGGGCATATCTCATATCTTACATTCATTTTGTACACAGAGCCAATCGCGGTCAGCGCGCTTGCCCACAGCAGCAATGGCGTCGCCGATAGAGGGTCAAATACATAAACCGGCCGTGAAATTGGTCTATAACATATTGCAATTCTGGCGAAAATCGACCAACAATAAGCGAGTCTTTTTTAAAGGTTAAACAAATATGACGTCATAATTGAAAAAATGAAATTTTGAGTTCGCATGAGAATATGGCGACGTTCCAACATGTTTTTTGCATTTTTTTCATGAATTGAAATCTTCAACTCATAAGCTTTCCGAAAATGTAAAAAACTGGGGGTCCCCATGCTTTTTAACGAGCTATGGCGTATTTTAGATCGGTATGTTTTTTACACTATATTGCCCATTGACGCGCGCACAGACTTTGAACTTTGGCGCGCGCGTACGAACTTATGGTAAGTTGAAATCAATTCTAAATGGAATGAAATTGTCAAGAAAAGTCTCAGGATTGCAAATCAAGTGAAAAAACGGCGTTTTTACTTGGGACTTGCGCGTGCGGGGACTTACGCGCGGAAATTTTTGAAATGCTTAAAATGGCCTGAAATGGATTTTGAATTAGTCCATGAGTGATTTTGAGCATTTTTTCAATTTTTTTTTCGGACGTACGCGTACGCGCGCGTATGACTGTAGGTATGAAATTCTTTGGACTATTATTGGCTGCCAAATGTGAACCAGTAATGACAATTCGTTATGAAGATATGATCATGACAAGATATTTACAAAATGGCGCCTGGATGACGTCACGATGACCCGATGACCTTGAAAAAGGGAAATTTTAATGTCCACGATAGGCCGGATGACTGACGAAAATTTCATGAAAATTGAATAAGCCAATTTTGAGAAATCAAGCGGACAAAAATCATGGCGATGGAATAAAAATGATAATAAAGAAAGAAAGAAAGTTTTGACAAAATTAAGAGGTGATCTGTCGATGATCGACAGACCACCTAAAAAAAAATCGTCGCAGCGAGAGCATATAATAAAACACGATAAGCATCATAAATCCCACAGAATGAACTGAAAGAAGAACAAATACCACTAGCTCAAGATCCCCCTCCCTCTTCTTGTAGGCACCCACTTCCAATTAACACCATGACAAACAAAGAAAAGGTGAAGAGAGAGAGGGTAGCATACCAGATAAAAGTCCCTGACCCAATTTGAAATTATAGCGGGTTCAGCGCCCCGGTAGCAAGCTGTTCATATTTATAATTTGTTATTTTCTATTAGTTCCAATCGTTTATCGTACGTACAGCTTATTGCAGGTATCATTATTGAGTTTATATCGATTTCAGCGTTCGACATCAAAAATTTAAATTTCTCGTCATTGTTTAAATATAAAAAATACGGTACTATATTGTTAAGGTTAGAGTATAATATTAATCTGATATCATTTACACGAATGTTGGTCACAATACCGCAAATTGTATTGCGTGTGTGTGTGTGTGTGTTGGGGGGGGGAGAGAATAATTCCCGGATGAAGCAAGTATCTGCCCCCTTTTTCATAGATGATAGACAGAATTTCTAAATACGGAGAAACATTCCTTCTTATTACTTTACGAGGGAGCGTAGCGACGGAGTAAGAAAGCTTTGATTTTTGATTACTGAAAGTTTGCATTTTAGAGCACTGATCGTGCTAATATGCTTATTTTACAAGGTTGTATATGATCATTTTTTTATCCTTTGAAGGTTTCGATGTTGGTAGTACGAATGGATGTAGAAGCCTTCACGGTACACCAAGTACTCATCTTCAAGAAAGAACACTTGGTGTACCTTGAAGTCTTCTACATCCTATTTTTTTTTCTACCGAGGGGGGCCGGGGGGGGGGGGGGCAAAATTCGATTTTGCTCCCCCTCTTAAATGATTGGGGCCCCCTGCCCTCCCCCCCCCGCTTCCGGCGCCTTTGAACACGACTTGAAGAGAAAGAAAACTATCAAAATCTATTTTAGAAACGACCTTGTTTGAATAGTTCAGGAAGAGAATTATGGCACGGAGTAGGCCTTAATTACTTTTACACTATTCTGAACAGCTTCACAAGCTGATGAATGCATCCGGTGAATGCAAATTTATTTTAGACAGTCGTTTCTACTTCATACATGTGAAAACAACTCTCTTTCATTGTCACATTAAATCCATGGTCACACAAAACCAAATTATACTAAAATATATGTTATCATGTGTACGGACTTGAGCGATAATCCGATTCCCACGCAGCAACGGATGGCTAAATACTATTATTGACCTTAACCATGTTAAGTGCATTTCATTTCTATACACCATTTCCCTTCAGTGTCCTATTATACATAATTACAGTGCATGATCTGGATATTGTACCGTAATATGCGCATCCATAGCTTTTGTACAAAATAAGCGTGCAATATTATACAGATATTGCGTGCAAAATCAAAATCTATTTTTAGAAACGACCTTGTTGGAATAGTTTAGGAAGAGAATTATGGTACAGAGTAGGCCTTAATTGCTTTTACATTATTCTGAACAGCTTCACAAGCTGATGAATGCATCCGGTGAATGCAAATTTATTTTAGACAATCGTTTCTACCTCATACATGTGAAAACAACTCTCTTTCATTGTCACATTAAATCCATGGTCACACAAAACCAAATTATACTAAAATATATGTTATCATGTGTACGGACTTGAGCGATAATCCGATTCCCACGCAGCAACGGATGGCTAAATACTATTATTGACCTTAACCATGTTAAGTGAATTTCATTTCTATACACCATTTCCCTTCAGTGTCTTATTATACATAATTACAGTGCATGCTCTGGATATTATACCGTAATATGCGCATCCATAGGTTTTGTTATATTATACAGATATTGCCTGTCTAGAGGTTTAATCATTTCATTTCCCCGAAGGAGTTATATTTTACCCTAGGGATTATATTTTCTCCGAAGCGTGCAGCGCTGAGGGGAAATATTGTCCCGAGGGAAAAAATATAGCTTCGGACATTGCAACATCCATTGATAAAGTGCAACGAACTCCCTATTATCGATAATTCGTAAGTCATCGATACCTTTACCTATATACACAAATAAGGGTGCAATGTATTAAACGCGGGTCCGGCGTTGGTAACGGTCCTCCCACTTGTATATTTATATATTGTATATAGTTATATACCACGGTCGTGGCCATATAACGAATTACGCAATGGCAAGAAGAGCGAATCTGACCAATCACAAACCCTGTTTTAAGTAACCCATCGTATATAACTTCAGAGCTTTGAAAACAGGTCAGAAGTCCTGCTGTGAAGTCAAACCGAATGCTGCAAATATCGGTGAGTAAAATAGTACCGGATAATAACTGTTTCACTGGCTGCAAATCTATTGCACTTAAATATTCAAATTCAAATAAGAATATCTCTCAATCTTTTCTTTGTGATGTATAACATTATGATTGAGTGTGGCTTGTTTTATTTTGACCAGTATAACTTAGAACCACAATCGTGCACATTACATGTAGATGTTAGATGACATTGGTGTCGATCCCAATTTTGGTCAGGGGGATGGCCTGTACAATCATCCCCCCAATAATTCACAATGAAAAATGAAAACTTTCATAGCCTCCTATAATGCTGGAAAAACAAAACAAAAGTAAAATTCTTTTAGGTAATCCCCAGGCACTGGCTGGTGCTAAATCTTTATAGACCAATTTCACAACGCAAAAGGGCAGCAGACTGTTCCAACTTTTATAATACACAAGTCAATAGCGCATTATGTACATTCGTTCGATTTTTTGTCTATTTTGACCAGTGTATGCAGATTTATTTTAATATTTGCAATGAGAAATTATCAGGGAAGTTCAGGTCGCAGCTGTGCGGTGCTCAAATGCCACAAGAATTAGAGAAAGTTTAAAAATTGGAAGCTAACTGAGTGCGAAATTCACTCGCTTTTGACTCATGAAGCCTGTTTGTGTGAGAAGCCGTACTCCCTACACAGGTTTCCGTAAGCAATGTGAAGGAATTCGTCGCCAGTGGGTAAAAACATCAACAGAAAGGACTTTGAAGTCAAGAAACATTATCATTATGTACTTTTGGCGTAAAATTTAATGAGTGAAAACATGACTTTGTAAACAGGGTAAGATTTAGGGCTCCCGTTTACTACGGCTTCTATGCTGCAATCAAACTTTTACTGACAAAACTAAGTTGAAAAACCATCGAAAGTACAAAAATACATTGTACCTTTATCCGTCAGATATGACCATTGTCTTACCTCATTTCCACCCATGTATCCATGCTTTATTTTATTGATCTAGAATAAAGTAAATGGAACAATATCGGGGCATATCTTACATTCATTTTCTACACAAAGCCAATCGCCGTCAGCGCGCTTGCCCACCGCACCAATGGCGTCGCCGATAGAGGGCCAAATACATAAACCGGAGGTGAAATTGGTCTATACAATGTATTATGATTTTGTTATCTTTGTGTTCTTTATGTACTTGTCTTTGTCATATCTCACCTGGAAATGAAATAAATTAAATAAATTAAATGAAATTAAATTAAAAGACAAAGAAAGGAGAATAAACCCTGATAGCAGACGGACGTCTTTAAGACGTCAAGAACTGGTTATAAACTGGTCCACACGTTATACACGACTATTTTACGACAACCTTATGACGTCTTTATATAACCAAAATTTTCTCAAATTTTGTTTGAACATAAGATGACATATATTTTACGTCAAATATTTACCACTTTTTAACGTCTTTTTTAAAGACCATAATGTGAAGTGTTTACGTCAGTTTTACGTCGTAATAGTTGATCGTGATTCATGAATATTCATGAATGACCAGAAATGACTAAACTTCGTGGAAAAAAAAGAAGATAACATTTGAATTTTAACATTTTATTCAATGATTGCACTGCTGATTTAATGAACAATTTCATGGGCAGGGTATTTCAGAATGTATCAAGAAATTGTAATTTCAAACTGTTTTTTTCAAGGACTACACGACAGTCCATATATGTAGTAATGTCGACACAAAACATCAGTAGTTAGGTATAGGATGTAGGATGTTAGGATATAGGGCTAGTATAGGACGATCTATAGGCTAGAACATTAACAAAGAAAAAACATCATAATCTTGATTACATTCTAAAATATTTTATAAACCAGCTTTGAAGCTTTGACGTCTTTATGAGGTGATTTTTACCAGTCTGTGAGCTTCCTTTGGGTCGTAAAGACGTCATAAAGACGGTTTTTTCCGACCAAAATGATGTAAAATTGACGTAAAATATGACGTCTTATTTTACGTCGTGTGCTGGTGCAAAGTATCGTCTTAAAGACGTATATATAATACGTAAATAAGACGTATGACACGACTTTAAAAAGACGTAAATATGATGTTATCCTTACCAGTCTCTGCTATCAGGGAAGAGCAAAGAATTTCTTTTGACTACCAGAACCATTGTGAAGGGTAGAATGAGGGGTTGTTTATTTTGTCCGCTTTCTTTGTCCGTCATGTTCATAGTGACGGGATGTCATAATGCAACGCCTATTTCTTTAACTTCAACTCCTAGCAACCTGTCCAGCTTATTTAGGAAGATAATTTGATAGACATGTGTTATTGAATGGAAAAGTTGAATGGAAAAGGTATGTTAGCTGGCATGTAAGTGAATGGTAACTGTTTTGGCGGGAATGAGGCCTGGGTCAACTAACTTTGGTTCTTTGTTAGACACTAAATACTCTTAGGTCAATTATTTGGGGTTCTCTAAATCAACAGGTGTTTTTGTGTGTGAGTGGAAAGACTGAGGAGAATGTCTAATTGGGGAGTTTTGTATAGTGGATTTAGAGTTAGAAGAATAAAAGTAATTTTGATGGGACATTTTGGTGGGACATTTTTGGTATGAGCTCATTACTGGAGGAATACAGAGAATTTTAATGAGTTTGTTACTGAGAGAGCCAAGTTGGATTGGAGTGTGAGAGGAGTTCAATCAGAGAGATTTTGCATCTCGGGAGAGACAGACATCCCTGCCTTGGTCTGAATCTGGAGTGTTGAGGGTGCGTAGGCCACAAACATAGGGGAATGTTCCAGGCTATGTATCAGGCAGATATGGCAGTTTTCCCTATTAACTATGCAGCAGATTCCAGGCAGCACAGGCCATGGTAGAAGCTGCATCCGCCCTCACCTCACATCACACCATTGTATTACTAGAACTGTAAGTTACATTAATATACTGTTTTAATTAATTATTGTATTTGAAAGTTAACATTATGGAGCTTTATATATATATATATATATATATATATATATATATATATATATAAGAACAAAAGTATGTAAGAAGACTCCGTTAAATGACAAAAATTAATAACGATATTTCGCCCATAGGGCTTCTTCAGGTTATGATGATACAAGTACATGATGCTTTGAAAGAGCAAAGCGGTTGTTAGGACAACACGCGCACAGACGAAATAAAGAGTCAAGGAAGGACAATAATAGAAAGAGAGAGAGAAGGAGAAAGAAAAAACAGAGAGTTAGGAAAGGGAGAGGAAAAAGTAAGAGAAAAAAAGAGGGGGGGGGGAAGAAAAGAAAGAAAAGGGGAAAGAAGAATAGAAGAAAAAAATATATATATACATAAGTTCCATTCCCAGCGGAGACATTTTTCAACCTTTGCAACAATTTCCGAAATGGTAGGACAGCTCTGGGGAACTTTGATATATATATATATCAATGTATATACATGCATATACATGTATGTATATATATATATATATATATATATATATATATATATATGTGAGAGACAATTGAGAGAATAATAGCGTAGCAGGAATCAAAGTTCCCCAGAGCTGTCCTACCATTTTGGAAATTTTTGCAAAGGTTGAAAAAATGTCTCCGCCGGGAATCGAACCCGGGCCTTTGGCTATGAACGCCAATGCCTTAACCTGATCACAAAAAATTTATATATATATATATATATATATATATATATATATATATATACATACCCAAATATATATATGTATTAAAAAGAATACAGACATTCACTCATTATTATTATTTTTATGTCAAGAATGGACAATTAGGAAAGGAAAAGAATATTGAATTTTATCTTTTATTTCATAGATGTAATTTATGTGAAATTGAAATAGGAAAGAAACTAACTGTACATGAAATTTATTATAAAGATGAAAAAATGAAATTCAGCTAATTTATTTGTTATAATATGGAAGGATTTTAATTTCATACATTACATAGCAGTGTTAACGAGACAGAGACCGAGACAATGATCCCCAAGACAGAGACCGAATCAGAAACACTTACAGCCGAGACCAAGACCAAGACCGAGACATTAGCCTCCGAGACCGAGACGAGACATGAGACACACAGTCACGGTTTCGAGACATGTCTCGAGACCGAGACATGTCTCAAGACACCCAACACTGTAAATTCTGGAGTATGATGCGGGGGTGGGGGCTTACAGATGTGGGACTTTCGCCATTTTTGTAACATAGTCGTTGGGCGCCCGGCCGTCAATTCTGAATTTTTTTTACTTCTAGTTTTTTTTTGCGTATGTTTTGGTATCTATTCTCTGATTGTTCAATAAAAATTAAAAACCTACTGACTGTATTTCAAGGTATCCAACTCTGAATCTCCCCTCTCTTTCGGGTTCTGTTTACTTTCAGAATAAAAACAATGTGATTTTAGTCTACAGATTGAAGTAAAGCAGTGAGATTAACTCGTCAAAATTGAGCTCTTTTTCAGTGTCTCGCCGATGTCTCGGCCTCCGAGACACGAGACATTTCCCTTCTAGACAGAGACCGAGACCGACACGAGACACACAATCACTGTCTCGAGACATGTCTCGAAACCGAGACGTAGAGAAGATGCTATTTTCCCTGTATGACGAGTTAATTGATATTTATATCTTGCATGTCGATTAAGGACGAGTTAGTCAGGAATCGTTTATTTTTATTGGGATATAATTGGTGTAAATATTGCTCACTGAGAAGTGATAATTCTAGATATGAAAACGGATATTTTATTTTACAATTTACGGATAAAACATACCATACGCTACAAATGTCGTTTGTTTACATTATTTTCGTAAGGAAAAGCTTCTAGAATCAAGAGGGATTGTAATGAACTTCGTAAACTATTAAGATATATATCGTTCTTGCTGGACCTTGTTTATTTTGGTAGATGGTTAGCGAATCTGTTTTGATTTAATCTTTATAGGGACGAACTGGGCTCGTAGTTGTATGCTCGTAACTTCGTAGCCTCGTAGGCTTGTATCCTGAAGTCATCGCTCAGAGTCCATCCATGGTGCCGACATCACCTCGTCGTCGTAGACATCACCGTGATCCTCAACCCAGACTGTGATACTGAATCGGGATGCTTCACTAAAAGAACTATTACTCAGCGATTTTATTTTGACTTAGTTTACCAACCGGTCCAGTGAAGGGGGTTTATCTCTTTTTTCCCCAAGGAAGAGTAATTCATTATCGGTAGTCAAATTTCTTTGTGAATATACTGAATATCTGAACTCTGTGATAATTTAATGAATGATATTTTACAAAGACAGATTTTTAAAAAGTCGTTCGTGTCGTGTTGTCGTGTCATGTTGTCGTGTCGTTTTGTCGAATGTTGGATTCCGTGTGTGGAGGTCCTTACATGCGGATGATATATTGATATACCATGATATAATTCACTCTGCTGCATATTGAATCAATTATCATTTTTTTGTTTGTGTACATTTATTGAGCAGATGGCTGTTAATTAAACTTATGTACACTACAGCTACTTAGTAATTGCTTGATTATTTTCCAGTGGTATGTATTCATTTTAGCAGAACCTAATTTATCGTCAGACTAGTAATATACAGTACTAAGATCTGACACGGGAAAAAGCGGGATATAGACCGGCAGCTACGTGACTTTTGATTAGATGTACGAGGTACCAACATCTGAGCATTGGAAGACCGGGGAAGGTAGCCTGCATATACCAAACTGGGCGTCTGCCGTTGCACCTCTGCTGCATGTGGCCCCTGGGGCCTTTTAAAAGGGGACAAAAAAATGGGTTAGATTAGATGAACGAGGTACCACATGAAACCCACGGCAGATTTTACGGCTCATTACACTGAATTCGGAATGACCCATGACAGACGAATTTTCTGCTGCAAAGTGCCCGGCAGACGCCCCAAAGGGCCAGTTATTGCAAAGAGGCTACATAGAGGCTTGGTTAGATGAACGAGGTGCCACACGAAACCCACGGCAGATTTTGCGGCTCATTACACTGAATTCGAAATGGCCCATGACAGAACGAATTTTCCTAAGTGCCCGGCAGACGCCCCCAAAGGGCATTACTGCACAGAGGTTACATTACAGGCTCTGTTAGATGGAAGAGGTACCACACGAAACCCATGGCAGATTTTGGGGCTCTTCACACAGATTATGGAATGACCCATGACAGACGAATTTGCTGCTGTTTTGTGCCCGCTAGCCGCCGCCAAATAGTGGCCTGAAGGCACTTTTCGTACGTTTGACCCAGGTCAAACATCCTATACCACTTAAAATAAATATGAAATGGTCAAGTCGATCTTACAAAGTTCTGAATGGGCTATGGCAGACGAATTTCCTGCCGCTTTGTGCCCAGGAGACGCCCCCAAGAGTGGTCTAAGGGCCCTTTTCATATTTTGACTTAGTTAGCATCTTAGACGTCACTTGAAACCATTGCGAAACCGTCAGGTCTATCCTACAGACTACAGAATGGGCAATGTCAGACGATGTTCTACTGCTTTGTGCCAGGCAGATGCCCCTAAAGAGTGGCCCGCGGGCCTCTGTTGTATGTTTGACCTAGTTAACATCCTGGATATCGCTAACAACGAGTTTGAAATGCATGTATATATTTCCAGTTTGTTTCAAGTTGTACCTCATTTTGCTGGTCAAGGGCCCTTTTAGGGGGACCTTGACGGAGGGGGGGGGGGGGGGGGGCGTCTGGCTGGCACTTAGCAACAGAAAATTTGTCTGCCATGGCCATTTTCGATAATTTTTAAGGTCGACCTGACCACTTCAAACTCGTTGTTAGCGATACGTAGGACGTTGACTAGGTCAAACATACAAATTCGTGATGTTAGTGGCGATGCAGGCATCTCGGGTATTTACAATATTATGCAAAAGCACTCGGCGCAAGCGCCTCGTGCTTGTCGCATATTGAACCCTCGAGTGCGCTGCATCGCCACTAACACACTCAATTCTGTGCATTATTTGTATATTATTGCAGGAAGCCGTTTTCAATGGGTATTTAGCAGGCCTACCCTGGGTCGGACTTCCTGTCTTTTGTTCTGTAGAGAAGCTATTAAGCTGACTTGATTAGAAACTCCTTTATGCACTCGAAGTCTTCGCTCCAGATGCAATGTGTTAATGCAAGAATGGTGCATTCTTAATATAAACAAGATATGAACATTCATGTCAAAAAGTTTTGCCTGATTTGTTGCATCTGCGTAGATGAAGGTCACCAGAAAGACACTCTGCTCGCTGTGCGCGCTGGTCTAGTCAGACGAGTGTAGGTACATTGCGCACGCACGTATGTTCTAGACATGGTTCTAGATATGTGAGCGATGACAAACCAAAATAAGCACTTACATTAATCAAAAAGGCCAGAATTCCATACAACCAATAGGAAGGAAGAATAGGTGGGGGGGGGGGGGGGGTGGGTGGAGGCTCATAATCCGTTTAGAAATGTGATTTTCTTTATTCCCCTTTAATTTTTTTTTCTCTTTTGCTTTTTTTTTTGCGTCATGCCCCGCTCCCCGGTAGATACGCCACTGAAATCTAGTCATTTTGACCAGAAATAGTGCAAGTGCCCGTGATGTGATCCGGTGTTCTAGTCAAATCTGACTAGTATCTTTTTTAGATTGTAAAAACACGGATTCCAACCCTTTGTATTGTGGGCTGTTTATCTTTTTCTTTGGAGGGGGGGGGGGGTGGTGGGATGGTTATATCCGCTTTTTTTCTTGGAAAAAACATTCATTTACAAAGGAAGAGAGAGAGAGAGTGAGTGAGTGAGTGAGTGAGAGAGAGAGAGAGAGCCTGAAGACAGACAGAAGGATACGGTGAAAGGGCCAACAAAATATACACATAATATTCAGATCAGAATTACGTAATCTAGGACATGTATCCAATTAGAAGATACATGGAAATGTTTGGTGGGATCAAAATATATAAGGGAAGAAACAGATTTTTTTTTTCAAAACAAGCAGCAATTAACATGCACAATCTTATGTTGAAATTGTTGTTTTTCTACATCTCTTTTCCCATCTTAAGTTTATTAATTTATCCTTTTCTTTTGCATCTTTTCTTTTATCCTGTCCTTTTCTCCTTCTTTTTCTTCATCTTCTTCTTCTTCTTTTTCTTCTTCTTCTTTTTTTTCTTCTTCTTCGTTTTTTTACTTCTCTCCTCGTCCTTTCTTTATTTCTAAATTCTTACAATTTTTGTTCTTTTTCCCCCTCCGTATCGTTGCTAGCATATTGACATAATAACATGATAAGGCTATCGAATTTCGGTACGAGTAACTTTCAGGAGGGATATCGAGACTAAGATAATTATCATGTAATTTTTCAAGGGCCTTATTCCAATGGTCCGATATCAAGCAACATAATACTGTTAAATATCATGAGGAAACAATAGCATTTGTTGTAGAAAGCGGTTTCAATGGGTATTTAGCAGGCCTACCCTGGGTCGGACTTCCTGTCTTTTGTTCTGTAGAGAAGCTATTAAGCTGACTTGATGAGAAACTCCTTTATGCACGCGAAGTCTTCGCTCCAGATGGAATGCGTTAATGTAAGAATGGTGCATTCTTAATATAAACAAGATATGAACAATGTATAGTTCTTTCACATAACTTCAAGATTTCTATGCTTTCTTATCACTCCCTTTAACCCCCCAAAACTCTCTTCCTGATGCATTTACCCTGCGGATGAGAAGGAGGTGCATTCTCCTTAAAGATTATGCTTTTTCTTCATTTTCCCTTTTGCGTTTTTTGCGCCTCCTCCAAGTGCCGCCCTTATTAGATATTAGATTTCTTTCCAATGTTTAACCTTTACATATGCTGAATAAGGCCACACTGGGTGAGCAGTATTTAGAAAAAGGAAGACGAAACTTACATGACAGCGAGCAAAGCAATGACGATTGCATCATCTTTTTAAAACTTCTGACAAGCTTTAAAAAGCTTGCTTAAGGAGTACAGTGGCGCGAAATTATAAGATTCGGAGAGGTATTTATTTATTTTTTTTTTTGCAGTTTAAACCCGCAAAACTCTATGTTTGATGCATTTACCCTGCGAATGGGGGGGGGGGGGGCGGCTCATAATCCTTTAGAAATGTGATTTTTCTTCATTCCCCCTTTTTTATTTTTCTCTTTTGCTTTTTTTTTTGCGCCATGCCCCGCTCACCGGTAGATACGCCACTGAAATCTAGTCATTTTGACCAGAAATAGTGCAAGTGCCCGTGATGTGATCCGGTATTCTAGTCAAATCTGACTAGTTTGTTTTTTAGATTGTAAAAACGCGGATTCCGGCCAACCATTTGTATTGTGGGCTGTTCATCTTTTTTCTTGGGGGGGGGGTGGTGTGATGGTTATATCCGCTTTTCTTCTTGGAAAGGAATTTCATTTACAAAAGGAAGAGAGAGTGAGTGAGAGAGAGAGAGAGAGAGAGAGAGAGAGAGAGAGAGTCTGAAGACAGAAAGAAGCATATGGTGAAGGGCCAACAAAATATGATAGATCAATATTATGTAACCTAGGACGTGTATCCAATTAGAAGGTACATGGAAATGTTTGGTTGGATCAAAATATATAAAGGAAGAAACAGATTTTTTTTTTTCAAAACAAGCAGCAATTAACATGCACAATCTTACGTTGAAATTGTTGTTTTTCTACATCTCTTTTCCCATCTTAAGTTTATTGGTTTATCCTTCTTTCTTTTGGATATTTTATTTCATCCTGTCCTTTTCTTCTTCTTTTTTCTTCTTCTTCGTTTTTTTTACTCCTCGTCCTTTCTTTATTTCTAAATTCTTACAATTTTTGTTCTTTTTTCCCTTCCGTATCGTTGCCAGCAAATTGACATAATAACATGATAAGGCTATCGAATTTCGGTACGAGTAACTTTCAGGAGGGATATCGAGACTAAGATAATTATCATGTAATTTTTCAAGGGCCTTATTCCAATGGTCCGATATCAAGCAACATAATACTGTTAAATATCATGAGGAAACAATAGCATTGTTGTAGAAAGCCATTTTCAATGGGTATTTAGCAGGCCTACCCTGGGTCGGACTTCCTGTCTTTTGTTCTGTAGAGAACCTATTCAGCTGACTTGATTGGAAACTTCTTTATGGACTCGAAGTCTACGCTCCAGCTGTAATATGCGTTAATGTCCAATACTAAAAGTATGGTGGCCCTGAA
Organism: Echinometra lucunter; assembly: GCA_029962745.1. Taxonomy (NCBI): domain Eukaryota; kingdom Metazoa; phylum Echinodermata; class Echinoidea; order Camarodonta; family Echinometridae; genus Echinometra; species Echinometra lucunter. Next base: position 3,955,484 of record CM057156.1, read on the forward strand.
GAACGCTCTGCAACAGGTCATGTGCGACGTGAATTTCAGGGCAAACTTTGCATTCCAGTCGCAAAATTCGCAACCCCTGACGCGAACTTTGCGTAGCAGTCGAGAAATTCATGACCCGTAGCGCGAAATTCACGAACCGTGATGCGAAATTCATGACCTAGGATGCGAAATTCACGACCCATGGCGCGAAATTCATGACCTGGAATGCGAAGTTCAGGAGCGGGATGCGAAATTTATAACCTGGGATGCGGAATTCATGACCTGAGATGCGAAATTCATGACCTGAGATGTGAAGTTCAGAACCCAGAATGCGAAATTCACGTCGCACATGACCTGTTGTTGAGCGAATTTCAGGGCCACCATAACCATACATGATAAAGCGTTTCACTACCAAACACAATCCAAACACTCCACGAAACCACCGTAACAATGACCGAAAGATGACAAATCAGGAGGCCATAACTTTATCAGTAAGTGTATTCGATAGCGAACACACTTTAACATGTTTAATTTCCTTAGTCTGGTGTTTAGCCGCACGCAGGAGCATCACACCAAGATTTTGGGGTCTACTTAAAAAAAACAGAGAGGAAAACCTGAAAATTTTTGTGGATGAAGATTTGTCATCATATCAGAAGTAAAGCTGATATGACTCTAAGCTTGAGGTACAACACAGTAAGGAAGGATTTTTTTTTTTTCAAAAACATTGCTTATTTCTTTTGTAACGTAACTATGATGGTCAAAAGTTCTCTTCACAGCTCCGACACTGTCCAGTTGCTTATTACTTTTTAAAAAATAATGTATTGTAGACCTTGGGTGGGAGAATATGTTGCGTCAAGATTAGGACTTTAAATGAAATGGATTTTTAATTTTGCTGTATCAAAAGGTATGAACATTTGCTTAAATGTAACGTTACTAATCATTGAATTGCCCATATGGTATTTATATTCAAAAGTAGTGGATTCAATTTTATTAGCACTGTTTTTACATGACTTGTATACAGTATATACAATTGAAAGAAGAAGATCATGATAATTGTATATACATGCAATGATTTATGTCTCTAGTCAATAATAAAATTGAAGAGATGGTGCAAATGACCACAAGAAAATATACATATTGAAAGAAAATCATGATATTGTAAACATGCTGTGATGTTCGTTATTCCGAGGGTTCGTTATTCCGAAGGTTCGTTAGTCCAAAAATGAAATAAGGTTCGTTATTCCGAAGCCTCGATAGTCCAAAAATTAAATAAGCTTCGTTATTTCGAAGGTTCGATAGTCCGAAAACGAAATGAGTTTCGTTAGTCCGAAAATAACTGACGAACTAAATAGCCATATTTCATTTTCGGACTAACGAACCTTAAAAGTTTCGTTTTTGGATTAACGAACCTTCGGAATAAACGAACGTTCGAAATAATGAAACCTTCGGAATAACGAACTGTAACCAATTGAAGAGATTGTGCAAATGACAACTTAGGTCGGTTGGACAGTCCTATTTGGCTAACAGTGTAACCTAGAAAAGTTCTTTCCGTTGAAGTTTTTCGACTGATTTATGATCCTATGTGATCTATGAACATTTTCAGCTTGGTTGCCTAAACAGCAACTTTGAGCAATTTGCATAATCTGCATAAATCTGTATGCGTACAGGTTTTACAGCGCAAAGACAACTTACACAGAATGTTCAAACTGAACGACGTGCCAATTGTGCATATGCGCTGATACGGAACTCTAATAGTGTTGCCCATCTCTGTTCATGCAACATGTGGTAAAACGAAGCAATCTTAATACACACAATCAAATATGGATGCACATCCAATTAGGGGTTTGTGGGACATGGAAATCATTTCAGTGTTATTTTTTACAATTAGAAATCACGCTTTTGTACTAATGATCATGTTGATGTCAACTAAATACCTATAAACAATTTTCACCACGTTTTAATGAGGCACATAAAATGCGGCTCCTGTCATCCATCTTCGAGTTTGGATCCATCTGTATAAACGTGTAAATATCCATTCCATGAAAATCCTATACTATCTAGAATAATTGATTTTATTTCAAATTGAAGCATTTCCTTTTTCTGTACTTTACCCTGGTGTTCGAAGGACACTTGGGGTCGTGTTAAACGCCTTTCAGATATTTGGGGTAATAAGTTTGTTTGGCCTTCTACTACCATTTCATCTCCAAAAGAGCGCTGGTTAAAAGGTCCTTCCCCGGCCTTCCATTCTAGGCTGTTCAAAACACAAACCCCACCTAATACTTCTATCCCTATCCCCTACAGAAACGGAGAATATCTTTGGTCTTATGGAAATTGTGGTAAAATGCACCAGAAAAATGAGGATAGATGGGGAAGAGATGAATTGCAGAAGAATATAGAATTCCACTGAAGAGAAATGAAGGCGGAAATGAAGGGAGAGAAAATAATTATTTATGATGTACATGTACATGTTGAAGAACTATTATGGAAAAAAATGGCAGAAGAAAACATGAGATATAATGGAAACCAGCAAAAAATATGGAATGTAAGAAGTATACATGATGGAATGAAAGAGAGAGAGAAAAAAACAGGACCTAAATTAATAAATACAGACTAAACAGAGGACAGCAGTACGAATAAAGAAGCTATAGCAGGAGATTACTAAATGGATGGATTCGTTGATGAAAGAACAAAAGCGACAGCATAGAATAAAGAGAGGTACTTTTGAAACATCTTCCCTTTTGTTTTTCTCCAAAATAATGTCAGCATTTAGCAACTTTTATATTTCAATAACGGACTTTGTCCTTTTTTATATTACAGGAATCCCTGTAGGTCTACATTAACTAAACTTCTACTTGAGTGAATTTTGCAGTTGTTACAGCTTGTTGCAAAATTTGCAGTAGGAGGCATGATTAGCAATGTTTCAAAATTGTCGATAATTTCAAATCTGTGCTTCAATAAAATTTTCCCATAGTGAGGGCCGATTTGAAGACACCATAAAGAAAAAATTGGCTCAGCGAGCCGGGACCCGAGTGTTTAGTAAAAGCCCTTTTGTTGGGTGATTAGAGGTACTTGACAACAAATAAACTCTAAATTTATCATTCAATAACCCTCTATGATGGCTCAGAGGCAGTTCTCCGGTTAAAACCTGCAGGGCCTCCAATGACACATTGTGTATTGTGCCTGTGATTAGGCCCCCATCTCACTTCTAGAAAGGCGATCATGGCGACCATGGCGACCCATGGCGATCTGCGCAAATTTTGCAAAGCGTGGCAGAATCGCCCTCCAACTCAACGAACTAAACGTCTGTTCTAGTTCTGTGCTCCAACTCCATTTTTGACCTGCGCGGTGATTACACTGCTGTTGTGATGATGTAACAATACCAGTCAAGATGCGCGGATGAGATGCGCAGAAACATAATGGAGGGAAAATCGTCTTGGGAATGAGCCTGAAAGCACGGACGATGGGAGCCACTTTCACTGCGCTTGAAGTAGGCTTTAGGCGTTGCTGATACGTTAGAGCTACGGGCATGTCGTTTTTAATACGCTGTTAAGACGTTGTGGCGCTCTTGGAGACCTCGGCGCTCTCGCTACGGAAGTTTTGAACATGTTCAAAACTTGGTGGCGACAAGGGGATGGTGGCGATCATTGGCGCTTTAGAAAGGCTCAAGATACGACGGAGAAGACTGACAAAGCTCAAGCCACGATCCACACGCTTTGTCTATTTTTGAGGATCGCAGTGGAATCGCCTTCTAGTGAGATGGGGGTATAAGGCTCGGTATTGGATAGAATCAATTTTTTTCCTCAGTGATATAAAAGCAGAATCATACATTTCACTTGCATAGTCCAAAACAGATAAGATAAGTCCTTTATAAATCATCATCAAAATTTCATACTTACCTCCCCAAGGGGTGCCAGAGACACAACGCAGCAAGTTTAATCTTTTATTACATTTAACAATGATAGAATCAATATGAACAGACCAAGATAGTTTAGTGTCAAACCAAACACCAAGGAATTTGTACTGCTCGCATACTGGTAGACTATGTTCTTTTATTTTCAAAAGAATATCTCTCTTCTGTTTGTTGGTGAAGACTAAAACTGCGGATATAGTAGGGGAACATTCAACTTCCACGCCCAACACCATATCTCAAGCTCATGCAGGGCCTCTTGCAATTTCCTGCGAGCCAACTCCGGATCACTGTTTGAATGCCAAATATTGCGATAGTCATCAGCATAGCAAGACAATTTTACTTCACTTACCTTTATCTTCAGATCATTTAACATTAAAGTAAATAACAAAGGACTTAATGAACTTCCTTGAGGGATACCGTTTTCTAACGTGAATTGGTGAGACAGTTAGTTATCCTCACATTAGAGATCCTTCTCAATAAAAATGCCTTAATGAAAAGAAACATCCCCCCCCCAATGCCTAAGATAGACAACTTTCTAAGAAGACCGGTTTTCCATAACGCATTGTATGCTTTTTCTAAATCTAGGAAAACAACTACAGTGGTTTTTTTTTTCATTTTCAAGGATACGTGTACATCGGTCTCCAATCTCCCTAAGTGGTCTTTGACATTTCTGTATTTACGGAAGCCGGACTGAAGAGGATTTAACAATCCGTTTTTGTCTAAATACCATGACAGGCGATTTTTAATCATTTTTTCCACAACTTTAAACAATGTTGATATCAGAGAAATCGGCCTATAAGAGGTCACTTAAGTCGGATCTTTACCTGATTTCAAGATTGGTATCTGAATAATCTCATACCACTGGTATGGAAATATTGCAGTTTTCCATATATCATTATACAAATTTAATAGATACGCGAGTGCCCTGTTCGGAAATTTTTTAATCATATTCAAATAAATATCATCCCTACCTGGTGAGGAGTTTTTCATACGTACTAATCTGGCCGTTGAGGGCGCTAAATGAGTTTAAAGAATCTGCCACAGGAGATCCAAAATCGCTTGCAGACAGTCTGCAAGGAAGATCGCAATCGCTCTTTCGGACTCCGGAAATGCCTGCTCAGCGAGCCAAATCCCGCATAGGGAAATCCCGAATGCTGATTGGCTGCTTTGGTTCTTTTGTTCCAAGTCAGCGTTGTTTCGTGCGGCGACAAAAAGATAAGCCGCATAAAGAATAATACATGTCACAATTCATTCATGTTAACTGTGTCCGCATAATATTACGCCACATCATTAGTGTAAGTCAGTGGATGCTCCATCCATTAATCCAGTGATATTTCAGAGTAGTCCTTTTATCATCGTCACTCCACTGTCACTTTCACGGAAGCAGTGGTGCGTAGTCTAATGAACCCTTTCAAAATGATTATTGTTTACAGTAATGGACGAGATGTATTAAGCCTGGCGCACACTATACGATCCGTCTGCGAAAAAAAATGTAATAGCATTTGATATGAACATTCCAACCTGTAAACTCTCAACAATGAAAGTTCCAAACAGATGTAAGAATACAAAAATCGAAATTCCGGGCTATTGCGAGCCTCCCTATAGGAACAAAAGCGAATTCAATTCCAAATCGTAGTGACGCCATAGCAATCTTGCGATCGGCTACGATTTGAAGCCGATTTGGACTTTACTCCGACCTCAAGGCTTGGAGTTAAGCAAAATTTTGATTTTAGTATTCCTAGCATTATTCCAAACTTCAAAAAAGATAATTTTACTTGTTTAAACTTTCAAATTTAATGCAAAATGCCATTTGTTAAAAACTCGGGTCGCAGTCGGAACGTATAGTGTGTGTCGGGCTTTAAGGCCCCCTCACACCTAACCGAATTGCCTGAAATATGCCTTGCGATGGCTGGCGAAAGGCATTTAAAAAAAAAAATCGTTTTCAATGGTAACTGATAGTAAATCATATCTACCCTTCGTGTTTGGGTTCGTACACCTTCTGAACTAACAGCTGCGATTATTCAAATTCGCGCGGAAATTTTGAACATGTTTAAAATTTCCCGACGAATTGAAAAATCGTTGGTCATCTGTTTGAATTCGCATCTCTTATTTAGTCTGCGTTAATCGTTCGTTTATCGTTCGTGTGTTATTGTCGCGCATAGTCCCTCATCGGGCTTTGGCCAAAGTGGACCGATCTCGAAAGAACCCTTAACGAAGCAACACGATGACAAACGCCCGATCTATTCCCTCGTCTTCGTTTCTAATCGCACGCCATATCAAACCATTGCTCACTGTTCGTTTGTCTTATTGGGTTATATCAACCCTTCGCTCGCCTTCGGCTGCAATTTACTCAAAGAGGTGAACCGAAAAATCGATATCCTTCGCATGTCATATTTATCCTTCGCTTACCGTTCGTTGATAAAATTTGACTATAGTTACTGATCGCATGATTTGACGAAAATTTTATTTGAATTCGTTGAATTCGCGTGCATTTCGTGCATTTTTCCCATTCGTCACCCTTCGTCCGCCTACATTCGGTCAGGTGTGAGGGGGCCTTTACACTTAACTTTCATAACCTCATTATTCGCATCTATTTCTCAGGATCTGGCGCTTCCACTCTCCACCGGTTACTTACCTTCAATTAGTTCGACGATCTGCAAATTGGCACTTGGCAAAGTGCTTTATGTGGTGGCTCAGTGCGACGCTCAGCTAGCACCAGCCATAATTCTTCTGGACCCGAAAGCTCTTGAGATTTAGGCAATAGGCAGAACTTTGGTGACATTTCCGCAGACTATCGCTACAAAAAACGTATGTCGGATCGATTTCAACTACAACTGCCTGTACTTCTGAAACTACTTTTCATTAAAGAGGTAGAGGATAAGGATTTAATCATATCATTCCCTGAGGCTGATATTTACCAGGGGAAAAGGTAGGGAAAAGACAAGTGATCCTTGATTCTACACTTCTCTACAGCAACAAATATAAGATGTTTAAGTTTCTTGGCTACCTAGCTTTTCTTCTAGTGATTTTGCAAGCCGTAGAATTTGCGTCGTCTGTTCAGACTTTCAGCGGGATCGCACATGTAGTAACTGAAGAAAGTAATCAAACTCTCACAGTCACATATGACCTAGTTCTAAATCTTGGTGCTTCTCTACAAGGCGTGCTTTCGGGAGATATTGATGACGTCAAGGTTGTTGGGAAAGGGAGTGCTGGGCATGGTCATGTAACGATTTCCTTCCAAGCATTCTTTGAAGATTTCGAAGCTGTTCCTGTATGTCTACAAAACAATACCTTCTTTTACGAGAATGGGACTACACATGTAACGTATTCATTTCTCTCTGTACTGCTGCAGAATTTTCGCAATGATTTTGAAGCCCACTGTACAGATAACGCGAAGTACGTTTCATATTTTGGTTACATGGAAGAGGAATGTCAGTTCAGAAAGTCGGAATGTGAATCAAAACTTGATTTGCAGCGTCTCTATAGGTATGAACTTCAGGAGCGTGGGTCAGTGTTATATAGCTTTTTCTGCTTGAATGTAGATGGTGGTAATGAAAGAGGTGCACGGTGCCGTTATTCTATAGGTTGGTTGCCACTGCGCTGGTACCACAAGACGAATTCTACCTGCAGTATAACCGATGGATTGATAAGCGTCTCTGAACGCCGCTCATTTGCTTTTGATGATCATTTTGACTTTCCTGTCCGCATTGACACATTGCCATTCACCTTAACGCAAGTCTGTTATGAACTCCAGCCGTTAGGATTTGGGCCACCAATCATCCCCCGTCCCGGTGATCAGACGTGGGACAAACTTCCAGAGTGGTTAAAGGTATGTCTCAGAGTCCTCAACGGAGTTTCTTTAGCTGCACTTCTCTTCTGCTTTCTTACTTTCGTCATGTTTAAAGAGCTTCGTAACACCCATGGCAAGAATGTCCTGAGCCTTGCGGTTGCAGGAATCTTATCTCTCTTCTACACATCAGGTTACATCCCACTCTTGACGGACAATCGTGAACTGTGTGCCTTTCTAGCTACTCTCAACTACTACTTCGTACTTGTTCCCAGCTATTGGTGGACAGCTGTTGCCATCTTCTTGGCGTGGACTCTCGGCAGGAAAGGCATTCACCGCGTGGACGAAGCCTCTGGAAACCGTTTCTTCCTTCTCCTCTCCTTCTTCGGATGGGGTTTGCCGCTTACATTCGCTCTTCTCGTGGCCTTCATACACATTGGAGGAGTCAAAGTTTTCGACATCGACGACTATTGCTGGGTCATCGATGGCTGGCCGAATTTTCTAATTTTGGTACAAACTTTCTTTCCCTTCATTGTGGACTGCGTCTGCTTTGTATTGGTAGTTTACAGACTGAGGACCACTCGACAAGAGCTGGCATCGCTGGGCACGGTAGCAAAGTCAAATCGGACGAAAGATCGGCAGATAGCATTAAAGGTATACTGTATTCACTGGACACGTACTATTCCGAATAATTCCGAATAAGGAACCTCAACAAAACCATTGATTTAAAAACATTCTTATTTCTTTAAAAAATGTTTTCCTGACGTGTTTTTAGTCATTATGTGAGAGCAGTAAAGCCTAGCTCATTTTCAAAGTCTGCTATGAATCATGTAGTCATGATCAAGGTTTTTTTAAGTTCAGATGAATTTAATTTACCATTTATTCAATCATTATAAAAAGCTGATTGGCACTTCATGTATTTTATTTACAAGGTCGTATACATTTCCATATTTATTCATTTGACGAAAAAATTAAATACCATCAATGTCCCAGATCTTTTAATCAGAACAACTCTGAGCTACACTAGGTGCTTTCACACCTACCTGATCAAGAAAAAATACCTGTAAACTACAGGAACTTTTTCAGGCCCTAAAATACCTAATAATTATTTCGTGCTTTCACACCTCCCTGAAACATACCTTCACAGGAAAGTTCTAGTACTTGAAAGCATGTGCATAAGGCCCATAGAAGTTCTCGTAATTTGCTTTCACATTACAAAGTTCAGGAAATATCCCTACGACTCTGGAGAAAATACCTGGAACTGGAGAAAGTACCTACTAAACTTCAGGTATTTTTCTTTGAGGATATTACTAGAACTTTCGTTTCAAACTGGCAAAATTCCTGGTATTTTCTGATCGGGGTAGAATACTGGATCAGAAAATACCAGGTATTTATTCCTGATCGGGTAGGTGTGAAAGCGCCTACTGAGGACAAGAACAACATTCCAATCCACTACTCCTCATAAAAAATAATCCAAGGAAATTATCCCTAAAAAACTACCAAGACATCTTCACCTGCAAAGAGTACAAGAGTGCAGTTATCCCACGAGTGGCTATCATAAGGTAAAAATATGCATTTCTTGAAAAACTTATTCGATCAACTTACCAGTTAGACATCGCGTTAAGTCTTTAATATAATGGCCCCTTTTAACTCTGAATTTCGAGCTATGATTACATTCACCAGTTCTTAAAGGATACAGAATACTTATTCCATTACATCTTTTTCCTATTCCTTTTATCTAAGATGGCGCCAGTTTTCGGTGTCTTCTGGCTGCCATCATATATCATCTACATGGCATTCCTGTTCCACCCCATCACCAGTCTCGCCATCATCGCTCAGCTTCTCAATCAACTCTCCACCTTCATCCTACCAATCGTCTTGTGTTGTAACCGGCGAGTAGCTGGTCTCTGGAAGGTGAAGTTGGCGCCATTAAGGGACCGTCTTATAAACTCATTTTCGCGGAGTACCAATCAGAGTGATTCCCAAAACAGTCGCACTCATCCAGTGCGGGGCAAATCTCGTGTTGATGGGAATGAACCTGTACATGATGACAAAGATATACAGCTTCACGAAACAGGCGTTAAAAAATCCTTGGAAATATAATGTACTTTGTTCTATCGCTCTAGTAAGAGGATATTACAAGTGTCTTCAGATTATTAACATTTGTGTAGACCTGAAAACTAGGAAGGATCCCGTAAAGCATTCTCATCGGATTCAAACTTTCTTTCCCACTTCACACCTCTCATTCAGAAGACAAAATGCTCTGCTTTGATTTGCAAAATATTGTAGCATTTCAGCGTTTTAGATCACTTTCAAAATTTCATTCAAATTTTAACCCTCACTAACTGTGTCTCATTTAGGGCTATGACTATTTCGAGTGAAACTTACCGACTTCTTTCCTTGTTAGAATAAAATTATCAAGGGAATAGAAATTCCATTTAGATTTATAAAAAGAAATCGTGGATGAATAATTTGATTTTGATAGTATAACTGTTAGAAAATATAATTTCAAATAGTCTTCGTTATCTTCGAGCAAATAATTACATTGCCAAATGAGATGAGCAAATTAAGAGTTGGGAGAGTAAGGATCGCGTTTATAGCTCAATAAAAAGTTCCACAAAGGGACATTGGCAAGGTTTGATTTCCTGTTCAGCCGGGGGCACAATCGTGATATCGAGGGACATGATAGATTTAACTTAAAATTATGCCAACAAAAATCAGAAATCTTTACAAATTGATCTTGCTCTCGTTCTTGTTCTAGATGATTTAGTTTTAAAGGCACTTATGTTGCAGTGCTGAATATTTGCACAGAACCTATTTTTGTTTGAACTTCAACATCTGTTCAGAACTGAATAGATGTTCATAACTGAATAGATAGGTAAGAAATTATAAGAATAGGTACAAATTAAAATCACAAATTGAAAGCACATACATGTGCAAGTTAAAATCGCATGAAATAGATGAATATATAAATAAAAATAATCCATAATTGCAGTAAATAGAGACATAAAACGGCTATTACATAATGTGGGAGTACATAAAGCTACTCCCAAGAGGAATGATTATGAGAAAAAGGAAAAATAGCACAAGAAAAAGGAAATAAGGAGAGAGGAAGGAAGAAAAAGAAAGGGAGGGGGAGGGGAGAGGGTAAGAGATCTTTAGAAAATGAATGCAAATACAAATACAGCACTCACGATGAAAGGTGAGAATCAGGTACATGAAATATATATTGCAAAGAGTGACATACAGAGTACATGAATTCCCCGTAAGAGAATAGTGTGAGGAGGAAAGATAGAAACAGAACAAGAACGAGAGAGAGATGGAAAGAGAGGGAGATAGAGGGGAACAACAGTACAATTTGAAAGTACACAATTTACAGATATTTTTGCGGTATCATTCATAGATTACCGTCGCCAATCCTCCCCCCCCCGCAAAAAAAAAGAGAAGAAAAAATATTGCAATGAGAATACACTCTTTCAAAACATTCAGTGAAAAGATCGCTCCATGGTGCCTGCTTTGTGAGGTTATACACGTCTGAATATTTGGAACCAATTATGGCTGGCTTTCATCATGTTCATACCTTTGCGAAAAAAGAAACGCCCCAATTATAATTATGAATGCCATATTGGACGGAAGACTCCTATTCACATGGACTCTTTCAAAGCTGACGCCAGATCTCTTGTTGCAAGCTACTCAAACGGAACTGCTACCAGGTACGTGAATAGTGAAATGATGCCTATGATATTTGTTGCATGACCGCCATTTTTATATTAATTCACTTGGAACCCTCATCACCCATCATACATGAATGTGCAGCTTGTCGGCGTTAACACAGCCCCTAACCTCTACCTGTCATTCCGCACAATTGCATCATCTTTTTTTTGGTAAGTATGATTTGAATTATTATGCTTTTTTGAAATAGATTAAGATTGTTAAATTCATTCCATTATTAGGCATATTTCCAGAAAAGATTTACAATACATGAATCACTTACTAGGAATAGTAAATAGTAACTTTCACTTTTGGAATTTCAAAGGGGAATAAAATGCTTTGTGACAGTTCCAAATATGATCTAGTGAGATATCAACATATTATGGGCCGTTCCGCGGGATAAACGAGAAAACAAGTACCATTACCGAACTTAAGTGAAACAATCTGGAAGCAGCAGAAAAGCCTTTGTCCGGTAATTTAGTTGAGATGTGTCTTACTTTGATTGTAGACAATTTCTGCTTCCGCTTCGGAAATCACTTCCTAATTTATTGCTCCAAACCCACAAAATACATAAGGAACAAATTAAGATAAATATAAGCAATAACATAAGTTTTTGTTTTCATTACTACTGCAGATCGACAACGCTGAGTATGAATCCACAAAGATTTGTCAAGGTAAGACAGAAAGAAACAGCAGTCATCTGCTGTATCCTTCTAGCATTCGTGCTGCTGATAGGGTGCATAGGGCAACACAGACGCGTGCCTTCGGACCTTGATGGACCAGCCCGACAACCCCGTTCTTCGTCAGAAAACGACACCTTGTCCACTGTACTATGCACCCAGCAACCGGCTCCTGTAGATGGAACATTCGAGGAAATGGTTGATATGCTTACCGATATCACCGACGACTATGTCAGCCTTGTTCGGCTTAGCATGACTTATGAAAATGGAAATCTGTCGGAAAATCAGAGCGGGGATACTTGGCATTGGGGGCTGGGAGCTAGAGGTAGATTCATGCTGACTTTTCCATATGATAACCACTCTTTGTCACTGACTACCTTGGGCTTCGGACTGCATACAGTTTCGATCTCTTTGAACAGTAGTCACTCAACATATGATTCAATCTCTGAAATATGCTTGGGGTACTCTTTGTCCAAGCTTCTGAAGGAAGTGAGATCGAGTGTCAAGAATCCTGGCGGTTTTTCTGATGACACCGACGACGACATCATCTGCAAAGAAAGGTTTTCGGACTCACCATCTTTTTCGGGCACGTTGATTCCCGGCTACAGTATTTTTGAATTGCAAGCAAGTTCCTATTACGAATGTTGGAATGTAAATACTATGGAAACTTGTGTCGAAGACAGTTGTAAAATAATAAATTCTTTTCGAATTTATTGCACTATCGTAAATCTAGCATTCTGGATCACACTTCCAGTTCTGTTCTTTGCTCTTATTCTTGAAATATACCATATCTACTGCAAACCTTTTAACTGCGAAGACGAAGTCTTAGGAGAAAATATCAACATTTTACGAATTAGAATGGTCCCACCCGTAATTCTTATGTCCATTTCGACATGTTCGGTTGGTCTACATCTCAAACTGAACCGTATCATTTATCGGGTCTTGGTTTACTCCATACCATTCATCATTTATTTAGTCGCTTTCCTGTGGTACGTTACGAAGGTTGACGAATACGCCTATCGCAGCGACCGACGGGGCGGTGCCTACAAAGGAAGATCCACATGGGGTCTGGATTTTGCATTGGCCAACATCTTGTACGTGGGTGGAGCAATACTTTTCTTTGTTTTTGCTTACAATCATGGCCAAGCTATTGAGGAACCTGACAATTTTTCCTCTAAGAAGAAGAGACTAGCATTTTATGCGGGAGTGTTCATCCTTTGTTTCTGGCGGTTCTCTGCTACTACTATGTTGTTAGTCGAGATCCTGGTTTTAACTGTGATTGGTATAGCCATTAACATTAACTATGGAAGCACTGTTTGGATCAATTACATCGTTGGTGTGCTCATTTTTATTGCAAACATCATTGAGTTCTTTGACAGCTATCAACATTTGTTCAGCATGATCTATTCTGTTGGAACAAAAGTGGACAGGGAAGGGAACTTTCCTAATAAAATCTTCGAGCAAACAAATGATGGATCCCCACAAACTCAGTTCAAGATTAGATCCGTTGTCCTGCAAGATATCATCAAAAAATGGCTTCCTTTTTGGCCTCACGTCTTCAGCACTTTTATTCATATTTTATTTCTGATTGCGCTACTGGTCATTTTAGCTATTGTCGTTCTATCTGTAGAGCGATTAGCAAATATCTCTTCTCTCGTCGAATACTTCATAACAGTATTCCCATTGGCCATCGCAGCAGTAGTGAAACTCAAAGGCATACCACTCACCGCTGGTGGGAAGGCGAAGAACCATTGTGAAGACCAGCGGTTGCAACTTGAAGAGGATCTCAGGGAGTTCGCAAGGACAGGTAAGGATTTAATTAGAGTCACCAAGAGGGATGCAAAATATTTGATCTAGCTTTTATCAGATCCAAATAGCAATTCTACAGTTAGTGAGACAATTCGTTAAATTTTAAAATCAGTATTTCCTCCTTGTTTTATACCAAGATAGTTTGAAAAAAATTGTTTACACCTAGATTGAACTGAAGAATTATTTTCTTTCGTTAGTTTGATCCTTACTTAACCATTAATGGAGAATCTGATAAAGTATATTATGTGAGTCTGAGAAAATAAACATGTGAAAACACCTTGGTTTTTTGTTTATTAATTTGATTTTTTTCATTTTGATGGTAATAACTGAACAAGTGATCTATAACATGTATTTCCAGATGATAAAAGAACAGAAACATTAGTAAATAGGTCTGAATACCCCCTTTATTTTCGTGATCAGACAGTGTACCGTTACATGATGTTACATTACTAACCATCAGTTTATTGTCCCTTAAAAATCAAAGGGTCAAATAATAACTTTTAAACATCGGAACAAAGATTGAAACCTTGAAAATAAAGGAAAAAATAATCATTTTATCTAAACTTGCTCATTAAGTCTCATTAGGCGTAGGCCTACGACCAAAGATGACCATTATTTTCCATGTCCCTTTTTGAAATGTTAGTATCAGAAATCCTGGCTGCCGCTGGAGCTCCGAGGGTTATCCTAACGTTATTCTTTTATTTTCAGTTACAGGTCCAAATGAGAATTACCTTTGGTGTAAATATAGAGATTATACATGTTATATAGCATGCAATATATCATGTCTATCATTCATGTGTTATTCTGTCTATTTATCCATTTATCAATGTTTTTATTTCATTTTTTGATTGGTTATCAAATGTTGAATTGTTTACAATTTGTGTTGTTGTTGTTGTTGATTTTTACGGCTCTGTCATTCAAAAATGAATATTTACGCTCATCTCAGTTGCGTTGAGAGACCGATGGTGAAAGCAAACAGTGGCATGAATGGCCTGCCATAGTTAAGAGCGATTTGAGTCAAACTTTGCCTTTGTGAAACACCCCCGGTTTTGCTCTGCACACGTAATGAGTCAGGAATCGTCAACACGCCACTTTAATTTTGGCCCTTACTGCATGCTCTAAATCTTTATCACATTTGATTCTTTTGGTATCTGTGTAAAGGGGGAGAATCAAAATCCTTTGTCCTTTGTTTGAATGTAATGCTGTTTTTAAAGTAGGGGAATTTTAGATCCAAAAATGATACAACATTTAATTCTTTTACCTGCCAAAATGTGTTTATTCTGTGAGTTTTTATATGTTTGAACCCAAGCAGTATTTACATCACAATAAATCTGAAGATTTATGTTTTATGAAAAAAAAAAATCAGTTTTAACACAAAGTGCATTTTAATCCGGTCAAGAGGACACTTTCACACTCCAAGTGAATTTATCAGCTGTAATAACTACGGGCGTAACTTGATCATAAGTGGGTGAATTCTTCTTGAAAGAAATCTCGTATGAATCCTGCCAGTTTGCTCATTAGCATACAGACTTGAAGACTGGCTGCAAATCAACGATTGATATTGGTGTGTACTATTCAAAATATACAGTGATGTAACAGATATAGCGAACAAAATGTACAAGGAAATTTCGTAAACGTGACAGTAGGAATGAGGGCATTGTTACAGCAGAGCAAAGATTTTAGCTCTTCCACACTCATTATTATTACCATTATTATTTGTTATCATTAAGTATTTGGTGTTACCTGGGCCTGGGAGGGGAAAAGTGAACTTAATTAATAACTGTGACCCTCGAGTCTCTCCTCCCGATAACTTATTGGGATGTGCAGGTTTTCCCCCTACTCTTCTTCGAAAAGGGCAGTGAGTTCTTAACGTGAAAAGGTTTGGGCAACTCTTTTTTTTACACGGGGCCTCCATTTAACGTCCTATCCGAGAGACGGAGTGTTTTCCACTGAGAGCCAGCGTCTATGAAACTAGGGAGGGGCACGTTAACACACAACACAGGCTTTAGTCATCCGCCTGGGTTAGACTCGAACCCACGATCTTTGGTTCGACAGGCAGACGCTTTACCGACTGAGCCAACTCGTCACTCATATAAGTGACATTCTTAAATTGTTAATGGCCTTTCATCATTTCCTAATACATTCGTACAGGTGCATTCCCAGGACCCAGTGCTTCAAACTGTCCATCT
This sequence comes from Echinometra lucunter, assembly GCA_029962745.1. Lineage (NCBI taxonomy): Eukaryota > Metazoa > Echinodermata > Echinoidea > Camarodonta > Echinometridae > Echinometra > Echinometra lucunter. The sequence continues at coordinate 3,971,549 of CM057156.1, forward strand.
CTCTCTTGGTGTGGACGATGGTGTCCCTGCTGTGCTTCTGAACAGGACCAAGCTCCAAATCCACCTTCCGCCCCCGACATCCAACCACAGAATCCCTAATCGGCAACGGGGGCTTCGCAGAGTAGGTCCTCAAGACCTGTATCCAACACCCGAAATAACGTCACTTTAATCTTCTCAGCCAACATCTCTGCATCCGCAGAGAAGTCATTAAGAAACCACCGGCGGGTCCAGCGAGGTGTCAGTGGACATTGATACTAATGATACTTTAAAAGACGCCAAATGAGTTTCTTTTTTCCATTACCATAATTCTGAATTCCCTGAATTTCCTGAAATGCTAGAGCGCCGTAATGGCACCCAGCATTGCTAAAGTTCAAGTTCAAGTTTTATTTAAAAAAAAACACAAACAAATATGAATAAATACATAAATCATTGGTACAGAAATATCAAAGGTTTACATGAAAGGTTTTTTTAAGGACCCCTAGGAAGCAAGGCTTGTGAGTGGGGCCCTATAATAAACATAATAAATCAAATGTAGAACTTGGCAGCACAATGGTCAACAGTTCTTGATTTCAAGTAACAGGAAAAAAAAAAACATTGAACGATTTTCACATTAATAACTGAGCGTTCAGATCAACCCGTGGAATCACGTACTGACAGAAGACCAAAAGGCAAGGCAAGTTCTCTTGAAATACTAGTATACAAAATGGCAAGTGTAAATAAAATATGAGAAAAGCTGAACTACAGACTACATAATAGATATAAGAAAAGTAAGCATACACACAAACTCACATCCGCACGCACCCACACACACCGCACAAATACACATCCTGTAATAGATCCACACACCACAAACACACAAGTCTAGGCTGGCCAAACTTTGAAATAACACCTAATTCAAAAGTAACACTGGTTTTACTTTAACTCAAACTTGTCAAAGCCGGGGTAATAAACAGTTGAGCGCCACTTTTGCCCAGATTACCTGGGGGCGTTTCATAAAGTGTCTTGTCAGTGATTTTTACTTTCAAATATGCTCTCAGCCAGTCAGATGCAAGGATTTTAGGAGCTTATAACAGTTGTTGGTAAAAACTCACTGACAAGACACTTGATGAAACGCTCCCCAGATCAACCGGGAATTTGCACAATTTCTAGTCAAAATAACCAGAATCCTATTCCTTTTCTCTCGAATCCGAGTCAATTTTGACTAGAATGCTGTTGGTTCTACGTTAAATTTGACCAGAACTCTGATCATTTTGACTAGAAATAGTGCAAGTACTAGGTTGATCCGGTAATTAATTCAGACAAGATTGTTTTTAGAGTGCAGGATTGTCAGGTGCGACACACGAGCGCTATACAACCAAATTTATTATCATTATAATTAATTATATATTATAGTAGCAATTTCGTATATCTAACGCACGATTGCATGAATCAAGTGCGCTGCTAGGACGTACTGTATAAACTGAAGTGAGATTTGATGAAACTGGATAAAAAAGGTGTTAAAATGGACGGAAAATCCTATAACTACTGATAGATACATTCTTCTTTTTCATACGCCAGTTTCAAACGCCCAGTTGACGATCATTTTTATATTTTTCCAGAACTATGTAAGTGTGTAATATATTTTCATATAATGTTATATTCTGGATTTATCTATAGCCGTGTCTTATGATACCTGTTTCCTATTTTCTCTCTACTTTCGATTGCTGGATATTAGAAATCAGGGGCCCGTTGCATAAAACTTACTATAATAGTAACTTTGCTATTAATAGTAACTCTTCATGGAATACTGGAATTATATAGTAAGTTTTATGCAACGGGCCCCAGTAATTTAGGGCAGAAATTGTGATATTCGTGTTTTTATTTTATCTGATTGTAGTCGTTAAGTCCGAATAGTCCAAATGGTACTTGGGTTTCCCCTATTATGTGTACATCTAGATTAAGTTTGATCAAACTGATCAATGAATGTTGAATGTTAAATGACGGTTGGCGCTGTCATATGCCATTTATGCCGTACATTCTCATTTTAAACTTTGTATATTTTCAAACCTATAAATTGTACATATATGGATATACATATCCTATTGCTCAATATGTGCATTTCATTCCTGTACACTGATCGATTACATGTATTAATAGTTTCAATTACGAATGCAGCACCGAATAGCTTAACTGTATAGGTTAATGATGATTTTTAACCTGGTCAATATATATAAATAAATTGTCTTTGAATTGTATATATATATATATATATATATATATATATATATATATATATATCATCGCCTGATCATTATAGCTCAAAATATTAAAATTTAATTGCTGTTCGGATTCATTTTACTGATCAGTTAATAAATCTCTACTTTCAGTTACCATTTCAAATATCTGACCCACCAAATTGCCGAATTATAATGATCTTTTGCCAGACCAATAAATATCGATGAATTGTCTTTAATTGTCTTTGTACATTATTGTACATAAATGCTCATTGAATATTCAAATTACTCTTTAGCTGCATAAATCAAAATTTGTTGAATTGATATGTCCACTTATCTTTTCAAAGCATTTGATTCTCTTAACCGCTGAATGATATAATCTCATACTCATCTATCCTCTTTCAATCCCATATATACCAATAAATTGTCATAAATTTATGCACATGTCTTATTAATTGAAATGTTGATTTCAGATATTTTCAGATTTTTACAGATTTATATAATGTTCCGATAATGCTCCCAGTGTATTGTTAATTAATCCATTCAAATGTTTATAATGCTAAATGAAATACCATGCGTTGTTTATTGTATAATGTAAATGCATCACAATTCGGCCTTGCCACTTTGTCATGTTTATGATGTTCGATTTTTATCAATAAACCATCTATCTATCCATCTATCTATCTAACTATCTGTCTATCTATCTATCTGTCTGTCTGTCTATTCATCTATCCAAGATGAAAACAGTTGTTTTACCTTTTCTTACATTCCATTTGGAATGATATCCTGCATGTAATCATTGTATAGATTAGTCAGTCATGCTTTTCAGTTGCGTGGTTCGGTATAGTGGATGCAGACACGAGGATCTAAAAAAACTGCAGAGAATAGCCGACTATGCAGGCAAGATGACTGGTGAAGTGACAAACCTGACACACGAATGCACTGATATGATTCTGAAACAGGTATCACATATTCTGGAAAATAGAAATCACCCCCTCCATCCGTCCTATATACACTCTAATGCGATCAGGAAAGCGGTACAGATCAATGAAGGCTCGAACTTCTCTCTTCCTTAATTCCTTTGTTCCGTTTTCGATTCGTAAATACAATGAACAACTTCATTCAAATTGATTAAGCCTATATCTTGCCACTTCACAAGTCATCTTCTCCTCATGTTCACAGTCATCTAGTCTTATATTCATCAATTAAATTACACCTTTCACTGTACGAAGTATATCATGATCAAAAAGGTAACTCCTACTTTATCCTGTGTTATTCTAAAATCTTGATTTATGCCATTAATGTTTTCAAGACCAAAACCAATTCATATATAAGTATCGCTATCTCACAAATTATTTCGAATCCCTCTTATCTTATAAATACTGTAAGTTTATTCATATATTCATATCATTCTCTGAATTGACGCCACATCTCCGTATGACCATGTTACTGTAAAATTGCAACTTTGTATTATGTATTGTTTTTATATTATTTTCATATTGTGTATTTGTATGTAATGCCAACAAAATATTTCCTTAATGGACCAACAAATTAATCTGAATCTGAATCTTATAGGCCAATATAGATTGTAGGAGCGACATTAGACTATCAGCATTTCATGTCGGACTGAGACCGGAATAATACTCCAGTCTATGGTACCTTCCATCTTCAATTCTCTGATAAAGTTGTTAGTGATCATATTGTATCTTAATCATGTAAGGTTATGGATGAAACGCGGTGTGTTGTTTTGTTAGAATAAATGAGTGGGATGAAGCAAACAAGTGTGTTCCGCCTATTTGTCAGCCCACGCGTACATTCCTTGGGAATGTTTGCGTAAAAAATGTTACTGAAAAGACGCTTTTTGCTTGAAATGACATTGCACCTGGGAGATTATCAATAATCCCTTTCATCAATTTAAGCAAGCTTGAATATCACTGCACGCGATGGGTTTGAATAAAATCATTTCAAGTTCGTGATAACAATGCATAAATAAAAACAGTGAGATCCAACATGTCCAAGCTCGTGGTCCATTGCTAATGGAATCATGCACTGATTAACCTAGGGGCCTGCCTCCAAAGGTTTTCCCATCATTGAGCCCCTGGTATGTATGGCCGTTAAGTCAGCCTGTTTTTAGCCAACCACATGAACAAGAGATGATAACCCACTTCAAAGAAGGCCCGCGAGACCGAAAATAGCGAATTGTAATCTATCATGTACGCCGCTCTGACCAATTCCTGTGCCAAAAGGACGTTTAACAAGTATAGGGCAACGGAAAGTTTTTCATTGAAGGTGTGTGAAATCCGGAAACGAGGACTAAACATGCTAAAGGAGACAAAATTATTTTATATACCGATAGCGATGCGATATGAGAAAAGTTGGCCTCGCGAGCCTTCTGTGAAGTGGGCGGACCCCGAACAAGAATGCTCCTATAGGGACCCTACAGGGACCCTCGGAAAAGATCATAAACTGGTTCATAATTATAGCAAATTTCTCGAAATAACGTACTACGACGGTATCCTCCTTCCTCGAAAATATGTTCATCGAAAAGACGTTTTCGAAGCCCCAAAATTAACAAAAAATACCTTGTATGTCAATCTCCATTAAAGAAGAAAATATTTATTTGATAATTGCACCCAATAGAGGGGAGAGAGAAAAACAAGGGTGAGAGAAAGAGTGGGAAAGAACGTGAGAGAGAGAGAGATGCACTCCTTTCTCAGCTGCCCCTTCTTCCCCCCTCTACCTTATTTTGCTTTATCTATAGCTCCATTTCTTTTCTATATCACAACCCCCTCCAATTTCTCTCCTCCGTCTTCTTATTTCCTCCTCACCCTCACATCTCTCTCATCCCTTACAACTCTCTCTATTCATCTGTTTTCTCCTCTTTCCCCTCTTCTCTCTATTTCATTTCTCCTCTCTTCTTCTCTCCCCCCTCTCTCTCTCTTAATAATCATTTCCTCCTCACCCTCACATCTCTCTCATCCCTTACAACTCTCTCTATTCATCTGTTTTCTCCTTGTCTCTTTCCCCCTCTTCTCTCTATTTCATTTCTCCTCTCTTCTCTCTCTCTCACTCTCTCTCTCTCCCAATAATGATTTCTTCCTCATCCTCACATCTCTCTCATCCCTTACAACGCTCTCTATTCATCTGTTGTCTCCTTTGCTCTTTCCCCTCTTCTCTCTATTCATTTCTCCTCTCTTCTTCTCTCTCCCTCTCTCTCTCTCAATAATTATTTCCTCCTCATCCTCACATCTCTCTCATCCCTTACAACTCTCTCTATTCATCTGTTTTCTCCTTGTCTCTTTCCCCCTCTTCTCTCTATTTCATTTCTCCTCTCTTCTCTCTCCCCCTCTCTCTCACTCCCAATAATGATTTCTTCCTCATCCTCACATCTCTCTCATCCCTTACATCTCTCTCTATTCATCTGTTGTCTCCTTGGCTCTTTCCACCTCTTCTCTCTATTTCATTTCTCCTCTCTTCTCTCTCCCTCTCTCTCTCCCAATAATTATTTCTTCCTCATCCTCACATCTCTCTCATCCCCTTACACCTCTCTCTATTCATCTGTTTTCTCCTTGGCCCTTTCTCCCACTTCTCTCTATTTAATTTCTCATCTCTTCTTCTCTCTCTCTCTTTCTCTCCCAATAATTACTAGAAGCTGGGAAGACTGGAAGATCAGGTATCTGCTCTCTCATCTCATTGGTAACGTTCTGGATGATGGTAAGAACCTTGGTGGTGTTGAGTTGACTCAGATCTACTGCTCCTGGTGTGTCATTGATGGAGGATAGGAATTACATGGAATTACATGCTATGCCAACAGAGATTTCATCAGTCTATTATACACTTAAATACTACAAAGATTTTTAATTTTCTGGCATAGGAGTATTAGAAACTAAGCTTGATTCCTCTGTGCTATCAGTATATAATTCTTTTTCTTTCGTTCACACATGCTGTGAATCTAAGATTGGTGGAGGTATATGTATATGTTTCACAAAACGTTGATTTCTTGGAGAGAGAGAGAGAGAGAGAGAGAGAGCACATATATATATAAATAAATTAATTTCTCCAATCAGTATTTAGTGAAATGGTTAAAAAAAAATCTCTGAAAAAATATTGTTGGGAATCTTTACAGACCTCCCAATTCTTAAATGGATTCTTTTCTAAATGAGATGAATTCTCTTCTTGCTATATGTGCTACCATAAACACTGAAAATAAGTTATAACATTTAATGGGAGACTTCAATATTAACTGAATACTAGGAGCTAAGGATTCCTTCATACACTGTTTTACATCATTTGTTTCCAGCCATCACTAAAAATACTCGTATTTCTGATAAATCTGATACTGTATAATTGATAACGTATTTACTAATGCCATACAAACTGAAAATGAAAAGGGTTTATTGTACTTGCATAATTATTTCTGATCAGCTTCCTCTATTTTGTGTTGCTAAAAAGACACTTATAGTTTTCCCACTAATGAACCACGTTATAAAAAAATTGATAAATGACTCCAAGATTGATGGTTTCAAAAGAAAATTAATCCTTGTAGATTAGAGACCTATTTATGCTCCCAAAGATGTCAATCGCGCCTATGATTTATTTAACTGTATTTTTTTTTATCGCATTAAAATGGAATTTTCCCTCTCATTCGGAATAAAATAATCATCAAGAGAAAAACCATAAACACTGATTTCCTCCAGTATTATCAAATCTTTTAATAAAAAATGCCTTGTTTAAAGATTTCAGAAAATATTCTGCATTATTAGAAATTAAAACAAACAAAAGAGATAAATATAAGAGTACAAAATGTTTTGAAAAAAAATATTTGCTTTACAAAGAAGGATTATTATCAGAAAAAAGAAAGTTTTAACAGGCAACACGCAGAAAACATGGAAGGAAATTGACATCTTAAGGAAAGTCTCTCTTCCATCGAAAAACATATTTAAAATATGAATGTCTTGAAAATGATCAAATGAAAGCCAGATATTTTAATAACTATTTTGCTGATGTAGCTAAAAAAATATTGCAAATGATATCCCACAATCATGACAATGCAATGATGATTTCAAGAAGTTCTTAGGCAGTTATAATGCTCGATCAATGTTTATATATATCATCTTTATTCGCCAAATAATACACATTCAACATATATATGGCACTTCTATAAAAAGAACAGAAAAGAAAGTTGTACATATGATATCGTTACAAATTAAAGGCAAAATACTCTGAGAAGAACAATTCATGAATAAATAGGTGTACATAGAATATGAAGTGAGTTGAAACTAAGAAATACATAGGAACTTAATCAACTGTTCCACGGCTTACTTCGAACCATCGGGTCTTCGCGTCGGGCCGTGTAATCGCGTAATGCGACCTTTCGTGAAAAAAAACCCTTTTATTTACGAAAGGTCGGGTTCACCGTTTGAGAAATATACCAGTTAAATCTACGAAAAGTCGGGTCCATTAACCCGACACTTCGTAGAAATTAGCAAGCAAATATACGAAGGGTCGCGTCCTTAACGCACATTTCTACAACAAATAATTTGACGAAAAACGGCTTGAATAAAAGCTAGCATGTGATTCGCACAAAGTCAGCCTTTGCCACGGAAAGTCCAGAGGTGAGTACAGTTTAAATTTCGCTAATTTGTCAAAAAATAGAATCTATTCCTAATGAGTTCTACATTGTGCCAGATCTGCGTTAATTTCTTTATATTTTCAAAGAACTGCTCTGAGCTGTATGTCATGAAATTATGTGCTATAAACTCATTAACTTTGTAAACTCTTTTCATCGTCGGCAGCTCATTGTTACCGCTGCACCCTGTCACGACGCAACATCTTGCCCAGACTTTCGGGCGGATTGCCTATGATTGTAAATGCAATGCAAAAACGGTTGACAGCGAGATTCAACGTTTATTTTATCCCACCTATATGCATTGTGTTGGCGAGTTGACGAATCAGTTATCCTAAATTGTTGCATGATGTATAACTGTGTAAAGCAAGGGGGAGGGCGAGGCGGGGTCTATGACTGTGTGTACAGTAAGCTCAGATTTCAAAGACAGCATAAGGAAGCATAATGAGTCATTTAGACTACGGTAGGTATGATTTAATCTAGCAGTGTAACAGGGCTGCGTTTCACGAAACCGTCATAAGTCTAAGTTCATGGACATCCCATAGATACGCGCGTTAATTCTACAACACGCGTTTCAGTGGGATGTCCAAGAAGTTAGACTTATGACGGTTTCGTGAAACGCAGCCCTGGTTCCTGTTATCAGGGGGGGGGGGGGGGAGCCAAAATTTCTAGTAACTCGGTCAAGAATCAGTGGCATAGCTATGATTTCATTTGACTTTGAGGGGAGCGGTAGTGAGTACACAAAGCATTCAAAACACTGAGCATGCGAAGCGCACTCCATAGGGGGAGGGTGCAGGGAGGGAGAGACTACCGCCCCCTTAAGTGAAATCCTAGCTATGCCACTGATTCTAAATTTACTTACCAGGAAATTTTTGGCTCTGTTCCCCCCCCCTCTTTCCTCTTTTTTTTCCATATCTCTTCTTCTTTCACCCTTTTCTTTTTTCTTTCCTTTCTCCCTTCCTTTTTCTTCCTTTCCCTTTCTTTCATTTTTTTCGTGGTGGTTTGGTGGATTTTCGCACTGAAATCCTTCAGGGGGAACTCTGTCCCTCCCTCCCCTGCCCCTGGTTGTTACACCACTGATTTAATCTTTAATTTGTTTTGACTTTGTTCATCAGATTGAACATGCCTAGGTTGAAAATTAATGCTGCATTTATGTCTGCATCCACATCATGTTGGAGATGTAGGTGATGATTGCTTGTTGACTGAGACTGAAGAAAGTTTCTGCAAGATATGAGTTAGTCTACCACTCCAGTTATGGAAGGTAAGTGAATTCTGCATGAATTTAATAAGGTTGCTACATGTACAGGTATGTCAATATTCAGCCAGAGTTTAGCACAAGGCCATTGGCCTTGCTTGCAAATACACCCATTCTTGAATTTATTTGTAAACCCTGGCTGAATATTTTTTTTTTTTTTATTATTATTGTCTCCTTTGAAAATTTCATCAGTCTGGCATGATGAATATTTTTCTTCCTTGAGTTTCATTTTCACCAGGATCAAAATATCTCACCAACATTTCTTGCTTACACTTCATTAAGAAATGTATTGCTTATTTAAAGCTAAATAATTGTTCAGCTTTACTTGTTCATTTTTGCTATACAAGCAGAAACTATGTTTTGTTTTCTGATTTCCTCTCATTTCATTTGCAAGTTTGTTTTTTATTATTAAATTTCAAGTTGAGATATTCATTGTTCAATATGTGTATTGTTCTAAATTTCTGTTGTATAAATTTCAATTGTATTTTGAGTTCTGTGAAATAAACTAAAATGATGTATAAACCTTGGTCTGCAAAGGTAAATATTGAGGGCTCCTACTGTCCATAATTTGTACATGTACTTTGCATTTATCCTAATTCAAGTCAACTTTCAATCTCATTTTTTTTTTTAACAGAAAGAATTCAGCTTCTACTCTTCATTGCATTGGACCCCTGCTTTGGAGATCTGTCTCTCAATGAGTGAGGAGTCATGGCCCTGTATGCAGCAGGGGGGGGGGGGGGGTGAGGGGACGGGAGCAGTAGCCAAACCCACAATTCAATTCAATTCAAATTTATTGATATGCAATCAACAATTTTGGATTATTATCGACATACAAAATGTTGTGCAATGTCATTAAACAAAGTTACAAACAAATAATTGCATTATTTTTTTAAACTAAACCCCTCCCGATAGGTGTGTGTGCGAATTATTTGAAACTTTTAGAGCAGATTATTGTTTCATTTGAGGATTTGAAAATTCATAAATTCAGTACAGGGTACTAGTAATTTGAATTGAATGATGAGTATGTAAGTTTCAAAATTACTGTTTTCAGTTGCATTTTAATTGATTTTATTAATTTCTTCTTAAGGGATGTGGAATAGCTCATTCTTCCTGAGTTGTGAACAGCATCTGACTATGAGCTCTGTTAATGATTTATTTACAAGTATTTTTTAAAGTAGAGAAGGATTCTATTGGGCCTTGATACATGTTGGCAATTTGAATTACTAACATCTGCATGGTAGTGATGTAAAACTCTATAGTCTGTTCTTTATTTTGTTGTAAGTTGTGAACAGAGTATAGGATTTTAAAAAATTGTTATTAGTACATGTAATATGAAATATATTTTACTTTTAATTGATGAATGAAGGCTGATGTAGTTTCCTTTTTATCGGAATGAACCTATTTTAACATGTACATGACTGTAATCACCATGCAGAAAAATAATCATTACATACCAAATTCATTTTTTTTTTTTTTTACTACAAGTGTACTTTGATATTGATTGTGTGATCCCCAGCAATTTTTAAAAGAATGTGATAATTTGTAATACATGTATCCGGGACATGTATACATGCATATCTAAGAAAATACTGAAGCCCCCTCTTATGAAATGAATATGGGGGTAGGTGAAAAATGAAGCAACCAAGAGGGTGTGTTCAAGAGAGATGGAAAGGGTTGGAAAGAGAGACAGAGATAGATACAAGAAGAAAGAGATGAAAAATCAATTCAGGCGAGATTATTTGATGAAAATTCAAGGGTGTCCAAGAGAGAGAGAGAGAGAGAGAGAGTGGGGGGGGGGGGGGGCAGAGAATGGGAAAAGGTGGAGTAGTGGAGAGTTTGTGAAGGAGATAATTGCAATGTATAGTGTTTTGTGTTGATTAAATTTATCAGATTTTCAAAGTGCATTATCTTTTGAAGATCAAGGTCGTACATCTACAAGCCATATATCTTTATGGATATTGATTAACACATTCTTTGGCATAGGTCTTCTCACGCATTCACCAAAATTTTATCATCACACGTGATTAGCCACTCCCCCCCCCCATGATCAGTGATAGTAAAGAAAAGATATATATTTGGCATTTCCATGGAAGTCTGTTAATACGTTAAAATTCAACAGTTTGGAACCTAATTATAATGAAACTGAACAGGGGCGTAACAGGTACCTGTTATCGGGGGGGGGGGGCAGAGCCGAAAATTACCCGGTATCTAAGTCTAGAAATAGAATATGCGGAGGTGAGCCCGCACCGCGATTTGCTTGTTGCGAAGCCCTTAGCGGGTGGGGCCCAGGGTTCTGGCTTAGGGCCCCTGTTGGGGTCTACAGGGAAAGCCACTGCGGGGGTCCAGGGAGTGGAGCCCCCAGAAACTCCGGGGTTTGGGTACTAAATTTTCCCTCATTTCTTTTGTTTCCGTTTGCCTTTTTTCTTTTTCCCCCTCTCTCTTCTTCTCTATCCCCCTTTTCCTTTTTTCTTTCCCGTTCTCCTTCTTCCTTTCCCTTTCTCCTTCTTTCTCTCCCTTACTCCTTCTTTCTTTTCCTTTCTTCTTCTTCCTTTCCCTTTCTCCCTTCATTTTTCTTCTTTTCCCTCCCGTTCATTTTTTCCCGGTGGTTTGGTGGATTTTCCCGCTGAAATCCTTCAGGGGGGGGGGGGGGGCACTCGATCTGCCCCCCTGCCCCCCCGGCTGTTACGCCACTGAAACTGAAGTACTTGCATATCATAAATAGATTAATATCAAAATTTATTTTTTTTTACCCGATACTTCGTCATTTGAAGGTAGTTTTCTCACGAATATTCGCGTAAAAGATTAGTCTAATGTCAATGACCACAATTGCTAAAAATCACATTTTTACCACACGATTTACCCGACCTTTCGTAAATACAGGGGGCTGTTTTCACGAAAAGTCGGGTTACGCGATTACACGGCCCGACGCGATCACCCGATGGTTCGAAGTAAGCCCTGTTCCACTTCCTCTGTAGATAACATGTCACAAACCCTTTCCCGATCTCTGACCTCTATAAGTTCTTTTAGTACATTCACATCTAATTCTCTGCTAACCGGGATATCACAATTCTTAATGTTTTCACTTAGGAAATACTGCACCTCATTTAAATTGTCACAAAAAGTAGAGAACGGGTTTCTTTGGGCATTTTTTTACAACCATTCTCGTGAATCCACTACCAGTCTTCACGATTCTATTATTAAAACTTTGAAATCACAATGAGTCATGTTATTAATTCTCCAGATTTTCCTCAGAGCTTTCCTCCAACAGGTGAAAATGTTCATCACTGCTTTACTTCTTAATTGCCACAAACATGCCCCATAGAAACTACAACAGTATTGCTTGAATAACAAAAATTGCACTGATGATTTAATATGACCAAAGTCTGATCTGAGGGTATTGAAACTTTTCCAGAACTGAGCAGTAGCTGCAGAAACCAAACTATTTTTATCAGTAGTTGAATATGGTGACCTGAGTAAACCGCACTGTCGACATTTTACACATTAATATCATTGATAACAACAGAACATTCCCTAGCAATTTTTTTTTTTACAGTGTGGGTCAAAAATGGGCAACGCATGAGATGTACACACCCAAGAATTTTTTTATAAGACCTTGTGCTTACCAAATGGGTAAATTGCTTAGTGTAGATAAAAGGTGCCATTTGAAAAAAACTTGTAAAATTCATTACAGTAGTAATGTTGTACTTCTCTAAATCATTTACTGATGAAAAGTTTCTTGATAATAATACACTTACCAGTGTGAATGTAACTACTAGAAGTGGCAGGATGGTTAAACAACCAGTGCGTTTTACAATGTAATTGTGCTAAACACAACAATATATTAGTTTATAGTGGGTTTTGTTGTTGTTTTTGTTGTTATATTAGCCTTTTGCAACATGTACTTTCACAATAAAAATATTTGTATTCATTATTGTAAATATGTTCATTTTTATACACATATTCATTATTGTAAATATGTTCATTTTTATACACAAATTCATTATTGTAAATATGTTCTTGTTGAGACTCTCATACTCCCGATCGGGGGTCGATAGAGTTTAATAAAATCTTATCTTATCTTATCTTATCTTATCATCTGCTTTTACCTTCTTTCCCTCATCTCTTTCCTTGTTAGAATCACACTACAATTTCCCTATCCATTTGATTATGAATGGATATGGGCAAAGTGTTCAGCATTTTACCATGTTTACTGCATTCATTGCCTAAATTATGCCGATGGTAGTCCATTACAAATACATACAATATGCATTCACGCTGTTAAATTAGTCGTGCATGCGGAAACGAGTGATATGGGGATTTCCCACTGAGCTTTAAAAACATGATCAGGGGGAATTCCAAGATCATTATGCAATAGAGTCTAAATTCATGCATGAACAAAGTAGAGTGTTTTTCAAGCTGTGCGTGTTTTTTAAAAAATTGCAGTAATGAAGGAATCTATGTGTTGAACATCATAATAATACAAAACCGTGTTAAAAAAGTTTAAAAAAAAAAAAGAAAATATAAATCAAGTTATTGCTGAAATACTGTACCTTTGATCACTACGAATGCAAATGGTCTCAAAAGCAGGCCTATGACCAGAATAGGTACTGAAGAACGAAATCACTGTAGGCTAGTAACTAATAAAATTCCCCTCAAGTGACATCATCAACGTTTGTCATAGTGTTATTGTAGAATTTCATTGCCTGACATGATATTCTGTCATTTCGATTACTGTGTCAGTTCTCTATGACTGATGATAAACGGTGGAGGCCTTTCGCTTACACATCAAAAGGAGACACAATGGCTGGCAGCAGCCCTGAACGAGAGGTTCTCGGAACCTTCTCTATCAACGAGAGGGGCGAATACCGGAACAATTTCAGTCAACGTCGCTACGTCGTCGAACCCGACGAAGCCAGTCTAGGAGCTATTGACCTGCGAGACGGAATTGACGGGTACATCGGCCGGAGGCAGGAAGATGTCAGACCGACATCAATCAGTTCTTCAGTTCTGAAATGGATCCATGATAACAGGGAAGGAATGATCGAGAGAAAGATTCTAGAAAGAGAACGTGGAGGAACAAGAAGGTAAGACGAATAGTTGTACGATAAATGCTCAGGTGACAGTTGCTCCACGTCAGTTTCGTACATTAATAGAACCCTTTTACATTATAACCAGAATGCAACCCTAACACTAACCCTTTAATTTTGACGAAATAAAGCCCGTAGCAGTTGTCGTCGGAGCTATGTCGGAGTAACAAGTTGAAAACATTGATAAACGGTATTTTGGGAAAAGTGCATCGTATAGCGCATTGCTCTGAAAGGAGTCCTTTTGTAAAATGCGCCAAAGCCATTTCAGTTGCTCCCACGCTGTACAGAATAGATGAGAATGAAATGAAATTGAGTTAATATAAAAATTGCAGTGGAGGAACGGGGAAGGGGGCAATCCAGTCTAACCATATTTCTCTTAATATTTCGCCTTTAAATCACACGTTTAAACATCCAGTTTTAATCACTATTTTGTGTAGGTTAAGGTTTTTTTTATGTTAATCAACTAATATGATTTAGTCTCTTATTCATCTAAGACTTAATAAAGCCATTGTTTATCTCTTTTATACTTTATGTTTCTCACAAGATCCTCGATGTCATCTGTATAGTCATGCGATAAAGATACACATCGCATTATGTTATTCTGTCTTTGAACTATGTGCTATGTAAAGTGAATATGATCCCGTTGACAACTGAATTCTCAAACTCCCATAGACTTCAATCAGGAAGCACCCGGTTCCCGTAGTCAAAGAGTTGTCATCATTGTAATCATCATAAACTGAACTTTCTCAACAGTCCTTCGTCCCCTAAAACACAATGCAGTTAAACGATTGATTAATCTTTTTTCGGGGGAGGGGGGTTGGTGAAGGGACGCTTCCGCCGATAGTTCTACTTTAGCATGTTTAGGACGGCTCAACAATCAGTGACAATAGCATGTCTAGCAGGACTAGACTTGTTATTTACGCCCCCGCTCCTTTCATATCAGTCTGTGCCCGTACATAAATAACGTGACCTAATGAAAAAAAAAAATCCGGTGTTATTTGCTTGATGGTTGGGTGAAACCCATTGTGACAGATCTTGCACTGGCGGGCACTCAGAGCTGCAATTTCATATTCATTCAAGTACTATTTTTTTGTTGTGCACGCTTTCATGCCCGCGCGATGATTAATGTTTGAATGTTTGCTTTCATACACTGAGGTTATTATTGACGCTGCATGAAGCAATGGTTCTTATTGACTATGGGTGATTGTACTTTATTAGCCGTGTAAGCCGCCAGCTTGTTATCTTAGTTCAGTTTAGCTCATGCATTTTCACAACGGTAAAAAAAAAACACAACAACAAACAGAAACACAACAACAAACAAATACAAGCATGACAAGTATAGATGAGAAAATTCAAATCAGGACGGAATAAGAACATACATGATTTTGGATGGAGCTATCGACAGAAGTGCATTAATTGGCTCCCAACATACAATGGAAAATCGAAAATTTGAACTAAATTAATGTATTGGTTAACAATAGAAAATATCAAATGAAATCTTTAATTCCATAAATCATAGATAAAGAATGAAATACATGACAGTAACAATATAAATAGCCTACAGCAATTTTTAGCATATATATAGATAAATATATATAAACACACATACGTACACACGCAAAACAGAAAAAAAAAGGTTAATCTATGTCTACGATGTCACATCTGATATTTACGCTTTATTTTGTGGAGAATACGCAATTGAAAACAGTCACATTTAAAAAAATTGACACACGTAGTCGGCAGTAGCTCTACATTAATACAAGCAACGTTGTAAACACTCCACCATTTTCTTGATTTAAAGTGATTACACAATGGTAAAAACAAAATTTATATATGATCGAGAATAGAATTCTAAGAAGAATAACATTAAAAATTTGATGATTTTCAATGGAAATCAATGAATTTTGGCCAATTTCTAATAAAAAGTCAAGAGTTGACCAAAAAATTTGAGTATGAGGTATGACGTAAAAGTGGGTACTCAGCTTCGCGCTTTGCAGTTGTGCTGCGCGCTAGACTGTACAATATGTATTATACCTTGCGTGCATTTTGCTAGAATTGCGCGACAAGGTACCCACTTTGACGTCATTGTGACGTCAAAGTGGGTACCCAGTTGAAACTGGGTCACAGCTGAGGGGTCAAAAATATCCTGAAATCCTACCACATTTGGGGGTTTCCTTGGCAACACGACTTAAAAAAAAAAAACTTTAGGCAGATCATTTTCTGCTAATAAAATCATACTCTTTTAAATGAACTAACATTGTTTCAGCATTGCGTACCCCCTTTAATGTAGTCAAGAAAATTGCTTTGTTTTATTTAATTGTTACTGATTTCAATGCTTTTAAATAGAAAGCGCTTTAACGATTATGCACATTGCTCTGAGGTTTCTTCTTTGAGGCATTTCTGAAAAGAAACAAAAATGATTCGAATAAATCTGTTTATATACTCATCGATTCCAACATAACCCTTAATAATCACATATCGCGCATCCTTAAGTCGTAAAGATTTCAGTTCGGCAACCTGTCACACTAAAACGCGTAAAGCCCGCCGCACACTACTGTATACGATCCGTCTGCGATCTAATTTTTGGAAAAAAATGTTATAACATTTGATATGAACATTCAGACATATGAAATCTTAATGATCAAAGTTTCGAATAGTCGTTTGAATACAAAATTCGAAATTCCGGGCTATTGCAAGCCTCCTTGTAGGAATAAAAGGGAATTCATTTCATCGTCATAGCAATCTTGCGAGCGGCTGGGATTTGAAGCCGATTTGGCCTTTACTTAGAGTGTCAATGCGTGACAGACATGGCGCGGTGAAGATAGTCACTATTATTACTATTATCATCATTGTTTTGTTGTCAATGTTATTAAATGAAAAAAAAAATGACAGGACGGGTGAAAATTTGTGAAATTTACAACGAAGATTAGGAGAATGAACTAAATTTTGTTACAGTTTAAAAACTCTTTCACACAGAAATAGCACTCTCTGATTCTGTTTGAGAGCAACTTTCTTTCTTTGATGTGTAAGAAAAATATTTAGAAATGTCCAAATTCTTGTCTTTTGATGAACTAGTATATCTTATTTAATTTGGACGACTCACTAAAACCTTTTCCTCGTTTTGACACACGTTGAAAATAAACTCCTAGTGAGAAAAATGGGGGAAAACTGGAGAAAAGGTCTTTCCTTTTCCCAACTTCAGTGTTTTGAAATAATGTTCTTCAACACAAACAAGACATATCAACAACACCATGAACAATAAAGGTCATATTCTGATCTCTCCTCTTCTCTTTTCATTTCAAGTTCCATTCATTTAGACAATCGTCTTTCTGTCTTTTGTTTTCTTCATTTTGATCTATGAAGACTCAACATCGACTTTGTTGGTGACGCAAGAACGTTTAGTCGTCTTCTACGCGCATGTGAATCCATCGATCGCTTGGAAATCCTTGTCACTTTCTGTAATGGAACTTATTACCTAGAAACGACGAACAGTAGAACCCCAACAAGGAGGGAAGTAGCTTTGAACCCAGTACCGCCACAACCAGCGTCTGTACCACTACGTGTAAGTTAACCCATTCTTTATGGAGCGGGTACTTTAACCATTTCCCTTAAAATATTAAAGGAAAACAACACTTTCAGGTCAAGTAGTTTTAAAATTAAAGCTGAGTCGGAATAAAGCAGATCAACGAAAATTTGAACGAAATCGGACACAGAATAAGGAAGTTATGCCTTTATGGAATTTTCTGTTTTTTACACTACCATAGCTATTGGTGATATAACTTGTGGACATCTCTCAAAATGTCGCAGTCTTATTATCTTGAAGGACGCATGTTTCCATTGTCAAGGTTACCCAAAATATTTTGTGGAGAAAACACTCCAACATTATATATTTCGAATTTGGCTTAAGTAAACGTGCAGATATTGAGCAAAATGAAAATGTTTAATCATGTGTATAAAAAACATTGTCCACAAAATGATAATATCAAAAATTTCATACAGAATATTTTTATATAGCCATATGGACCCCTCAGAAGAACAGCCTGTGGTTGAAGAGGGCCATCCAGCCCACGAGTGGAGAAAAAATAAATAAAATAAAAATAAATAAATATCGTTCAATCTGCGTCCGGTATCATTCAAGTTTTTGCTGATTAGTTTTGTTTTATTCTGTCCTAGCTTTGATTTAAAAAACTACTTGACATAAGGGTGTTAGTTTCCTTTCAAGGCACTGGCAGCCATTTCGCAGACCCTAGAAACTGTATTTTGCATAATATTCGCATAGGTGAATAATATTCAAAAAACAATGATGAAGCTCTTGGAATGTAGAGACAACGACAGTCCTTTTTACTTCAAATGGATGCGGGGGGGGGGGGGTTGTCACTGAATAGAAGAGGATACGGCTCTTTGGATTCACAGGCAATAAGAAGTAAATATTTCTGCACGACTTTTGTTCTAGTTAATGTGTAATTTATTTCCATTCTCTTCATGCTAAGCCTATATAATGATTAGTCTTTCTTTAAAACTAAAGCGAATAGTGGGTTTATTGAATTTTCAAGAAAGAAAGAACATGTGAAGTTGTCATGCTGTCATTTGTATAATAATACAAACGGTTCCTTTTCTGTGCAAAATCATTTTGGCCTATAAAAAGTACGTAAGAAAGTACTTAAGACTGTAAGGAAGAAGGAGAAAGAAATTAGAACAAATTTTCATGTTTATAAGACCAAACGAAAATCTAAAAGTGAAGACCATTGTCGTTATCTGTGGGTTTTTTTTTTTAGGCCCAAGCACCGTCGTTTGTGCCAAATGCGAGTATTCAGCCTTCTTATCCACGTTTACGGTGCGGTGGACGGCCTAGATATACTGGGGGAAGATCGAGGCCTCCACGTTCAGCTCGGGAATCGAACAGATCAAGAGCGTCAGGACAATCCGCTAACCGGAGAACGACGAGTTCAGCGTCATCGGAAAGAAACGAGAGAAAAGAGATTGACTACGCAAGGAGGAAGTTTACCAAGTGTGTCACAAGTAGTAAGTGACCAATTATCCTCAGTGTCCATTTTAAGTTTTGCATCTGTTATACCTGTCATGCAGAGTAAAAAATCACGATGGCGTTTCTAGTAGAGTGGCATAGCTTAGATTTTTTTTCTTCAGAATTTTGCACTTTTGTCTGTTTGTCTAAAAGCACCAAAATTGGTACAGTTGTTAAATGATACATAAGGAACAATATCAGATATGGAAACACTTTCAAAAATACCATTATTGGGGTAATTTTTAAGGAAATAGCAATTTTAGATTGCTCAGGTGGAAAACTCGCTCACCACCGCATTTGGACCCTGAGTTTTTGTAGAAACGAATCTGGATAAGTTGTAGAAGACGGAAAGAAAAGAAGACGATAGGATAACCAGATAACAGGGAAATGATGTAAATTAAAAGTCTACTTTACTACTTTTTGTCATCTGAAAATAATTTTTTTTATTGAAGCATATAAAAATTTAGCCAAGAATCATATTAATGAAATACATATTTCTCGAGTAAAATGGCGCTGTGCAGCAGCTGTTATTAGAAAGCAGGACGTCACCACTCGCGACTATAACAATTTCAGTCTCCAAAAGTGGATAAAACATAACCCCCTGATAACGCTCGAAAACCTGTAAGAGATTAATAGGTTGAAATCATCATTATACCGAGAATTCAGCTAAATATGAAAAAGAGGCACCACCAGTGATGGTAATGGTAGGATCAGGACAGGGTGTCGGGTACACTAATAGACATACGCCTCACTATTTCAGAGCTTTACAAAATAGCAGGTCTCACTATGGTTCTCCTGTGCCCTACTCCTGATTCAAATTCGAATTCATATTCGTATTTATTTCATTTCCAAAAGAATAAAAAGATAAAATGATATTACATAGGCATAATTACCCAAAAAAATCAAATTATGTAAATACATGATATTCATTTTTTTTCATATTCATTGATTGATACCTGCATACACCAAATCACATTTATCCTTTTAAAGTTCTTTCCAACAGATACCCTTTTTCGAATTATATATTAAACGGACATACGGCATACGCATAGTATATTCCTCATACTAGAACCCTCAAAATGTTAACTGAAATCATTCATGTCATTTTGACCGACCCATAGTGCTGTTTCAAATAAAATTAATAAAATTCTATTATGCTCTTTTCTCTTATGGCACACTGTAGATGCTTTTATATCATAACTGTGTGACCAAATCCGCCATAGAATAATCAAAGGATCTTAATCATGCTCCAGTACGGATTAATGGGCATATACCGCCTCCTTGAACAATGATCAATGAATAAAAATTTTAAAAAGGAGAGACAAAGGGAGAAGGGATAGGTGTGTTCCTATTAATGGCTGGACCCACGCTATGCCATTGTTAAAGGGTTAAATAAAAGTTGACCTACATTTCTTTCCACTTCCGAGGGCGAGGTGCATTATCAAGTGAAACTGCTTATATTCCACCAAAATCTGACAGTAGACTCGTCTTTTAAAATACCGCCCAACATTTGACGTTTTGAATAGAGAATTGACCTCTACGGCCGGGTACCACGTATCGGTAGAGTCCAAACTTTTTGACAGACGAAAATCGTCGAGGTGTCAAGAATAAATCACAATTCACAATACTATGGAAAAATGCCCCATAAAACCACATGTGTGCTTCCATATCAGATATTTATGAGTATGGGTTTCTTCACTATTGTGCCAAATTTGGTGCTTTTCGACAAAAGTACCAATTCTTCCAGCAATGCCATATATATATATATATATATATATATATATATATGCCAGCAATATACTATGCCAGAAGATGGAAAGCGAAATTTGTAGTTCATAATAAACCTTAGGTGGCGGGGCAAAGTGGGACAGAAGCCAACTCCCATATGATTTTTGGTACGTGTGCTACTGACGTTAAACAATATAACCCCATAAAAATATGTTTTAGGTGCATTGAAAAAATATGATTTTTTTTTCTTTAACCTACTGTTTATATCTCTATAATTTATTTTTCATTCCCCTTACCCGATATAATACACACACCAATTTCCCCTTTTGGTTGCCTGAAATGATTGCTGTACATATCATAAACCCCAACACAAAACTGCTTGAGAATTATAATGAATAATTAACGAAAATGATTTGAATTATACTGAACTAAAAGAAAGGAAAAAGGAAAGAGGAAGATCATAATGAAGACTTCTGACTGTAGCCCTAGACATTGTGAATACCGAAACAGGATCTATATCATGCATATATTGGTTAAAGGCCAAGCCCACAGCAAGATGAAATTCATTTAAAGAAAAAGAATCAAACATTCCAAACAAAACAGTGATGAAAATCGGATGCAAAATAAGGAAATTATGGATTTTTGAATTTTTCGCAAAACAGTTCTTGACTCAGTATGAATATTCGGTGAGTTGATGATGTCATATACTCACTATTCTCCATAATATTCCATACAAAATTTCAGAAAGGCCAAGCCCACGGCAAGATGAAGTTCATTTAAAGAAAAAGAATAAAAAAATCCAAACTAAACAGTGAAAACGTCATGGCTTGTTTACGATAATTCTCAAAAACTGGACACTGGAATAGATAATGATATTCATCTCCTATCTGGTTCAGGGTGCAATATTCACATAGTCGATATGAATATTCGGTGAGTGAGTTGATGTTGTCATATACTCACTATTCTCCATAATATTCCATACAAACATTTCAAAAGTTTTTTTTTATACTAAAACTGAAAGTCATTCATCATGTCTACACATATTAGACTAAATAGCATTTTAAAAAGTATTTAGGACAATTTTCACAATTGTGTAGGTAAAATATGAAATTTTCGTCATTTCTGTATACATAACGTGTGGAAAATTGTGAGTATATGACATCACCAACTCACTCTCTGAATATTCATACTCAAGAACTGTTTTGCGAAAAAACAAAAATTCAGAAATTCATAACTTTCTTATTTTGCATCTAATTTTCATCAAATTTTCACTGTTCTGTTTGGAATTTTTGTTTTATTCTTTATAATGAAATAAATTTCATCTTGCTGTGGACTTGGCCTTTAAGATTCCATGTGGAGTGCCGTGATTTTTCACGAATAAAAGTATTAGGCCCGAAATTATGTGAAGGGATGTAAACCATCCTATTTCCACGGATTCGATGCCCTTATCATCCTGATATTTAGATGGAGAGATGCACGGCCTTGACGAACCCGTGAACGCTACAGCCAAGTACGCAGCCGTCGTGAGGACTCAGTACGGCGACCACACGATCATTCTGAACACCGATGTTCAGGCTGAGCGTGAAGACAATGACGTGTTACCTCCTGGAAACTACGTGGCTATTAGAACTAGAAAGGCTCAACTTGTTGGCAAACCTTCGACCAACTTTAAAAGGTAGCTTTAATTACGTCAAAGTCATTCAGTTGTTAATCATGCGTTCAGTTACGTAACATTAAAGGGAATCTTTTTTCAACAAATCTAAATTTTTGTTTAATCGAAGCAGGTAATTAGAGGGACCGAATCATGGAAAGTTTGGGCAAAATGAGAAAAAGTCAGCTAATGATGATTCATGAGAAATTTATGAATATATGGAAGTCAGAATCGCTTTCCATGGTAAATGAAGAACTCTGCCATTTCCAACCCAAATTACTTGAATTATTTCTTTTTTCAACTCAGTTATCAGGTGGTTATGACTAAACAATCTTTTTTTTTCTCAGCCTCCAGTGATTTTAATAGAAATATCCTCCTAACGTGATTGAAGACTTCCTATATAATACAAATCTGCAGCCGATTTTCATCATCCGTCACATATATTCAGATGTTGAGTGTGATCATCATAATGTATAGGGAAAGAATGAGCAGGTTGGACCATAATATTTAGACTTTTCAATTTTTGTTGTATTTTCTTTTTCTTTTCTTTTTTTTCCAAATTTTGCAGAATAAGGGAGGAGTACGGCAGGAGCCGCACGTGTTTATGTATATATATTATGTCTTGCAGTTATAGAAAGTACAACACTATTATATTATTTTTGTATACCTTTACACTTGTTTGTTTGCTTGTTTGTTTAATTTTGGTTCCACTTATTGAGTTTGCCAAATATGTATACTTTTGCCTTAATTATGTTTATGGTTATGTATATCCTTTGTTTGTTTCTATTGTTCATATTGATGATAATCCAAAATTGTGGATTGAATATCAATAAAATTTGATTTGATTTGATTTGATTTGATTTGATTTTTACCAATATTCATTCATCCTATCTTTCTGTTTGGTTGTCATTTAGATATAAGACTTTGCAATGGTGGTCTCAGACCTTCATAGCCGGAATCCCGGAGGTGATGTGTGGTATGACAGATGATAGATCACGTCGTATAACCTCAATCAAGAGCATTAAGGTCGATCAGCTTCCCGGTATGTCAAATGTAAGTTCATTGCATTATCATAATGTACAGCATGAGTGAAACTTCAAGTTTCACAGGAATGGACTGCTTTCAGAAATTAATCTGAAACGTTAGAACATCAAGGGATCACCTGGATCAATCCTGATGTTGACCTCACGAGTGTTCTCGCCCTTCTCATCGATTCTTTTACCGTATGATTAAGTAAAATAATGTAAAAAAAGTAAGTAAGTAAAGAAAGCGAAGAATGCTATGGTGTTATATAAACATTCATTGGGTCAAAGATGTCGCGAATCAGTGTCGAAGATGCCAAGTAGTATTATCATCAAAGACTAGAATTTCAGCACTGGAAAGAAAAACTGCAGGAGAAAATGCAAAGTAGCTAAACAGAAAAAAAAAATCTGATGACGACGATGCTCCCCTTTTCCTAATTTTTAGTAAGGCTTATGTCTGATTAATTCATTTGTTTTTTGTCCTTAAAAATACATTAAAATATTTACAACACATGATTTTGTAAAATTGCAAAGAGAAAGAAATGCGGAGGGGATCACATTCGTCGGAGATGATTCCCTAAAATGATACATTGAATCATCACCGGAACATTTCATGAGTAAGAAGACGTAAACAAAAACTTGTTAAAATAGAAGAAAAGGAGAGAGAGAGAGAGAGAAAGAGAGAGACTTTTTGAGTACACTCCTGTATAATATACCACCCTTTGGTCTTATTGGCTGCTCGTCTGGGGTCTGGTGGCCTCAGATGATAGCTCCTGTGGGTGATGTGTTTACTGGGCTCGTCCCTTAAATTGTCAGTGAACGGAGCAGCAAGAGGGCACCAGGCCTCACCGCGTGGAGCTGAGATTTTCAATGGGTGGTGCATATGCGAATTTGAAACAGGTTTTTTGGTATAGGATTAAAAAAAAAAATCATAATTTGTAGTATACCTCCACTCAAGAGAACTGTTGCTGGGCTATTGCCATGAGCGTCCTTGGACGCTCTATAAGTTTTCACAATTATTATTGTTGTTATTGATAATATTATTTTTTAATTATTATTATCATTATTATTATTATTATTATTATTATTATTATTATCATTATTATTATTATTATTATTATTATTATTATCATTATTATTATTATTAGCACTAATATATGTCAGGTTTAAAGGGATTAAAAAACCTTTATCGTAAGTATTTAAAATGCAAAATTTGGTTATATTCAGGGATTCTGGAATCCAAGGACATGCATAAAGAAGTTCCGATCTTATCTATCAGATATCAAGAGGATGATTCCTGAAGATGACCCGCGGTAAGTTAACTAAAATTTACTCGCACTTTTCCTACAAATCTTATTATGGAAAAAAATTATCCGTACCGAGTTGCTAATTCATGCTTAGTTTTTGAAATTTCAACTCAACTGTAAAATAGGAAAGTTTGTATCCATATAGTTATATTCTTTATTTACCACAAAACACATTTTCTTAGTACAGAACAATTCTAGTTTCGTTTTATGAGAACTTGTTAAGGAATTTTTTTTTGCTCGGTCAATGCCAAGAAAATTAAATAAGAAAACTTTCCTAAGTGCTTTCATCCTTGTTTAATGTCTATGCAGCTAAAATGTTTAGAATGATCTATTTTCTTTATGATAAAATACAGAGCCGTGTATCGTCTGGAGTTACCGGAGGTGAGATTGGGTCGAGGCATCAAAGACAGACTTTATAACAGGAAATTCATCCGTCACGGACCACAGGATAATTGTGTTATCCTTCGTGATCAATATCTCTCGGCCGTCTTGGGCATTTCTTCAGGGAAAGAATGATACTCAGCCAAAGGGTGACCAGCTTTTGGATTCTGAAATACGGGACTTTGTTTGTCATTGATTTTAGAGGGCCAGAGGGCAGGTACAATAATGAAATCGCGATCGAGCGTAGCGAGCGAGCAATATTTATGAAAATCAGCTTCACTGGAGTCTTTAAAAATTTACACTAACCAACACTACTTACACAGCGGAATCCTTCCTGTATTGTTTTCAAAGGAAAGAGGAAGTATTCGTTGGTTGATTGATGCTGAATAAATTTTTAAGAATGGAAAAAACACCAACTAGTCACA
Organism: Echinometra lucunter; assembly: GCA_029962745.1. Lineage (NCBI taxonomy): Eukaryota > Metazoa > Echinodermata > Echinoidea > Camarodonta > Echinometridae > Echinometra > Echinometra lucunter. Next base: position 3,997,267 of record CM057156.1, read on the forward strand.
TCGGATTTGTAAAGCTTTGGTGTTAATTGTAATTTGCGCAAGTACTTGGATTTGCTAAGGGGTGGAATTTTCAACACATTTCCCAAAGGTTGGTTAATAGATAGAAAGTAGGCACTTTATCATGTTTATAGCTCCAAGGTCTATATCTAATGTTTCACGAGTTTACATCGACAGGAGAGGGAGGGGGTACACCAATCCCGGCTGATTACCTTGTGCCTTTGTCATTCCGTTTGTGGCCTCCACTTGTGTGTCCCAGAAAAAAAAAAAAAAAAACGAAACCGAGATGTATCGAGATGTATCGTTTATTCATATCTTAATCACGATTATGATTAATAACTAATACACGTTTGTAAAGCTTAGACCCACTTCTTTCATCAGATACCACTCATGATTATCCTACATACAAGCAATTGCTTTTTAGTGGACCCCTCTATTTCCAAAGAAATTAATAATTTATAATGATTTATTCAATTTATTGATATGCTAACTCAAGAAAAAAATATGTATTCATCTTAATTTCATATTGTTTGTACAATTATATCTATGCAATGTCATTGTATTTTCTTTCTGTTGGAAATGAATAAATATGAATTTGAAATTTGAAATTTGAAATTTGAATACTTCACGCATGAGCAAATGAAAACAATATAAAGCAAGGCAAAAATGCTTTCGTACAACGATACTTCAAATCTAAAGAAATAAGTATGAAAATATTTCTGCTATTGCGATATGAAAATAAGACTTCTCAGCAGTTCATTTCCTGCTCTTTAGTATGACTCCTCAGTGGATAAAAATGAGCAGATGAACAAACAACTATAATAATGATGACTGTGTGGTGAATATATCAAAATTTACTTCCATTAGCGAATTCTTCACAAACTTATTATATTTTACTGGATAATGATTTTGGCGCGCATCCTCCTTGGCAACGGCTTGGCTCGGTCCACAGAAATATGTTTTCTTTGGGTGTGACCATATTCCTCAGCTCTTTTCTGGATACATTATGGGCATCATTTCCTTGTGAAAAGTGTATACAAACCTTGTAAACAGGTTAGGGAGAAATATGAAAGGGGAGTATCGTAATTTCGTTCACTGATAACTCCCACCTCCTGATAAGGGCATTTGTTTCCTTAGGTCTATTGTCTTCTCCATTGTTTCAGACTTGACCGGGTCAAAATATCTACTGCTCTCAGGACAGTAAAGGACAAGTTCTCCCTTTTAAGATTTACGCAAGTGGTCGACAGCACTTAATAGTTCCAAACGAAAAATCACAAAATACAGAAAAGCTAACAAATAAATGTGCAATTTAGCTATGTTGCAATACTTAGGGCAAGGGAGGGTATATGTTGGTGTATGGAGTGTTATTGTCTTTTACTATTTACTGTAAGTGTGATTTAAGATTTTCTCTCTCTGTTATGTACACATTTCAAATACATGTATAATGATAAAGTACAATGGAACTATGCAACCCACAAGTTTTTGCTTTTTTTAGTTCCTTTTTTCCTTATCTGTTATGTTACTGTATTTGTAATGTAGATGTTACTTTTTAATGATTTGGAAAATAAACCAACTTGAAATGAAGTGAATTGAAAAATTGAATTGAAAGCTGAATTGCATGGAATGTACATACATTTTGATGCATTACATTACAAAGTAAAATACAGATTGGAATACATTTTTATATTAAATAATGATAATAACTTACAGAGGAAAAAAAAGAAAAAAGAAAAAAGATGGCCATTCAAATATACATTTTGAAATAAAATGAAGGAACTGAATCGGTAGGGAGAGAGTGAGCAGGAACGACACACAAAGGAAAGAAAAAGAAAAGGGGTGTGAGGAGAAAATAAAATCATACAAGGGGGAGATGGGTAGGAAATACGATAAAGACAGATGAAGAAGAGGAAAGGAAGAGAGGGTCGAGAAAGAAAGAACAGGGGAGCGTTTCATGAAGAGTTTTGTCGATGAAAATCATCGACAAATGTTATAAGCTACTGAAAATCCTCGCATCTGATTGGCTGAAAGCAAATCAGTCAGTGAAAATCACTGACAAATCTCTTCATGAAACACTCTACAGGCCGTAGAAAGAAATGGTGTTGTGTTATGTACAGATTACTTACAAGTCATTTTTGATTTTATTATGATTACTGGCAGACTAGAGTGAAAATAAGGTATATATGAGGGGGAAAGAAAGTTGAGAGATGTAAGGAAGATATAACAAAATACGAAGGAAATGAAACAGACGAGGGGGAAGGATGAATGAGCGGAAAGGAAAGGAAACATGACAATGTAAAGGAGATTATAAATGACTTTAAAACATTCCTCATGTTTGTACAAGCAAGAGAATAGGTGAGGGTAATAGTATACATCAAGGGCATGTTGGAAATTATATATGCATACAACATGGGACTGCAAATTATCAACCAACTGACCAACCATCCAATAACCAATCAACAAACTAACCAATCAACCTAGCAAAAAACAACCAATGTACCCACCACAAGCAACCAAGGAGCATTTCAACCAACCAACCAACAAACCAACCAAACAAACAACTAAAAAGCATTACAACCTACCAACCAATCAAGCAACCAGACAAGCAACTAAAGAGCATTACAACCTACCAACCAATCAACCAACAAAACATGCAACCAAACAGCATTTCAACCAACCAACCAAACAAATAACTAAACAAGCAACCAAGCAACCGAAGAGCATTTCAACCAACGAACCAACCAGACAGGCAACTTAAGAGCATTTCAATCAACCAACCAACCAACCAACCAACCAATCAACCAACCAATCAACCAACCAAACAAGTAACCAAAAAGCATTTCAATGCAATCAAACAAGCAACCAAACAGCATTTCAACCAACCAACCAATCAACTAACCAAACAAGCAACCATCAGCATTTCAACCAACCAACCAGTCAAGCAACCAGACAAGCAACCAAAGAGAATTTCAACCAACCAAACAACCAATCAACCAACCACCAAGCAACCAAAAAGCATGTCAAATAACCAACCAGTCAACCAACCAAGCAATCTGCAAACATGACAAACCAACAAACCAACTGACCAGCACCCCCAAACAAAACAACAACACCCCCCCCCCCCGCGAATAAACTAATTCCTAAAAGAAACCTTGAAAACTTATGTATTTTTTTTCACTACAACCATTTACAAGAAATGTGAATAGATATCAAGTGAAACATACATGTTATGCTTCTGAAAGGTTAACCTCGGTTATTTTTTTTTTGCTGTTATCATTTTATTCCATTTTACCAATATATTTAACGTTTCATATCATCAAAAATCATGATTGAAAAGAGATTATCCTAGGAATTGTGCCGTATTAAATAGTTAAATAGAAATAAGGTGTGACTGGAAAAATTAATTTTGTTTTGTATAATTGCACGGAATAAGTATAATGATAATTATTATTATTATCATTATTATTATTATTATTATTATTATTATTATTATTAGCATTATTATTATAATATTACTATTATTATTGTCATTATTATCACCATCATTAAGATGATTATTATCGTTATGTTCAAACTTTTCATGAGAAGTTTTGTTTTCCCTTGAGGGTCTGAATCATACGCCACAGGCATCGATCGGGGGGGGGGGGGAAGATGACCCTTAATAAATTCGGGGGGGGGGGGGCAACAATATAATTTTGCCTCCCCCAATAATTTCCGAACTGAAAAAAAATAAAAGGAAAAAAAAAAGCAAAAGAAAAAAGAAAGGGAAAGAAAGGAAGGAAAGTGGATAGTGGACGAATCTTCTGGAAGCCAAATCTTTCAAACGTTGCACGTTCATAAGACATCATGCAGCTGGATCACGTAATTAACATTTTTTTTTTAACCGTGTCATTGTATTGTTGGGTTTATTGAAGTAAAATCTATCGGAAACAAGAATAAACGCTCCGTAGACCAATACTTGTGTTGTGTACACATGAAAATCACATGTGTCACAAGTTAGTCTCATAATATAGATGAATATATTATGAAAAATAATCTTAGCCTATAAAAACAGTAAATAGAGGATAACATAAATAACTATTATATAATTTCCATTTCCAGTTCAAGCATACGACCTACCCAACTGCTGAATTATATGATAAATGTATAATATAGTGATCTTTTGTCAGACCAATAAATGTCGATGAATTGTCTTTAAATTGTGCATTATTATACATACGCTTATACCACTATTTAGTTTCATTAATCGAATGGGCCTCTTTTCAAAGCACTTGATGCTCTTAAAAGCTTTATTATCAGGATTATATAATCTAATACCGATCTATCCTCTGTCGGTCCAATATACATGACCAGTTATACATCAGTTGAAACCAGCTAAGACTTCCAGTTGTCAATGTTGATATGTAACAGGAACTAAAATTGAAATGACATTGCACCTGGGAGATGGTCAAATCCCTTCCACTAATTCAAGCTAATTGAACATCAATGCTGCCATGGGTTTGAATAAAATAATTTCAGGTTCGTGATAAAAATGCATAAATAAGCAACTGAAATCAATGCTCTTGGACCCGGGCCATTGCTATATAATAGACTGATGTCCTGATTAACCTGTGGGCCTGCCTCCAAAGGTTTCCCTATCAATAATCATTGAGGCCCTGCATGTATGATTGTCAGTCAACATATCTATAGCCAACAAAAATGTCCCTAGGGACCATCGGAAAAGATTATAAACTAGTTCATACAGCCCGCTAAAATAATCATCGAAAAGACCGTTTTCGTAGCACCATAATATTGACAATATGTCTTATGTCAAGCTTCAAGCATTCTCCTAACATTGGATTTTTTTTTTTTTTTTTTTTTTTGGGGGGGGGGGGGAGTGATAATTGCAACCGTTTTTTCCCTTTTAGACCGAAAGAAGAAAAAAAAAATAAAAAAGGTTTGAGAGAGAGTATGGTGGCCCTGAAGTACTTCGCATCCCAGGTCATGAATTTTGCGTCACGGGTCATGAATTTCTCATCCCAGGTCATGAATTTCGCAGTACGGGTCATGAATTTCGCATCCAGGGTCGTGAAATTCATGACCAGGGATGCGAAATTCACGACCCTCATGACATGTTGTTGAGCGTACTTCAGGGCCACCATAAGAGAGAGAAAGAGAGAGAGAGAAAAGAGAGAGTATGCACTCCTTTCTCCAACGGCTGCCCCCTTTTTTTCTCTCCCCCTCCTCCTTATTTTTCTTTATCTACTACAAATAGCTCAATTTCTTTTGTTTCTCACGACCCCTTTCTATTTCTCTCCTCCGTCTCCTTCAACTTCTTTTCTCATCTGACATCTCGACACTCTCAGAAAAAATGGTGAGATTAGACCCTTTTCTCGTCCCACATTTGGAACATTTAAAGGTTCTCCAAAGAAAAGTAGCCTACAAAGGTTCTCTGAAGGGTTCTATAGTGGTCTTTAGAACTATCATTGGTCGTACAAGGAACCCTTTTTTGGTTCTTGAAAATGAAAAACCCTTTATAGAACCCCTTTTCTGTGGGGTTCTAAATACAGGACAAAAAAGGGTTCTAAATGGCACGTTTTGACAAGTGTACCTCCTCTCACCCCTACTTCTCTCTCTCTGAGTTCATCAGTTTCTCCGTCTCTTTTTCCTCTTCTATTTCATCCCTTCTCTCTCGCTACCTCCCAATTATTCATTCTACCCCTCTCCTTGTATTTACCTATTACTTCCTCGTTCTCCTTTCTTTCTCTCATTCTCTCTTCTCCTGACCTCATTATTCCTTTATTAAGGCGCTTTCGGATTTGAGGCGACTTTGTGGCGCCACTTTGTGTGCACACATTTTTTTTTGTGTACAGGTCTATGGGGTATAGGGCGACAAAAAAATGTCGCTGAGGCTAGATACATTTTTGTTTGCTGCCTGACTACAAAAAAAAAAAAAAGGAAATTACCAATCATATCCTTAAAAGTTAGTGCAAAAACAAATGTTGCCATGAGATTTGAAAAAAATGCTCTCTTATTTGAGAGTTGACGCATTAATGCGCGTTCATTAGCATAAGTGGCGACACAAAGTCGCATCATATCTGAACGCAAAGTGGCGCCACAAAGTAACCTCATATCTGAAAGCGCCTTAATTTTTGTCTTCTTCTTGTATTTGTCATTTCCTTATGTACATGTAGCAAGATACAAACCCTATTTATTGTATAGTAGTGTCACATGTAACACACGTTTACATTTTATAAGTCTGGAGTACCGACTGTTTCAAAGTGATTTCAAAACCTCATCATCTTTAACATTCATTTCTCCTGACCTTTATCCACATTCTTTTGTGTCTAATTGTGATTAAAATCCAATTTTACACAATCAGTTGGGTTTTTATTGTCCATTAATCATGTTGTCATTGAATGAATTTTTGTTCTTGCTGGGAATTCAAATTCATTTTTATTTTGTTAATTTTTACCGTATTGTAATTTTGCAATTCGATAGTATCAACTGCTGTGAAGATTACTAGTATCTTGAATAAAACTGAATAATGACGCAATTAAATAAATGCAATGTAGAGTAAAACTGCTGATTCATTGAAACAATACAAAATATTTCAGTGCATTACGTAAATTACTCAAAATCAACCCCATAATAATATGGCACCAAATGCAATACGATTGTACACAATACATGTAATACATAATAGTGAAGAAGGTCACTGCAAACATCATAAAAACAGATGTGAAATTTTACAATTTTCATGATATTCAAACGCAATGGAACATCAGCAATCTTCTTTGTTTTCTCTTAGAATACATGCATGTAGAATAGACATTACAATATTTGTTATCCTACTTTGGAGATTTGAACATTTTCTTCATTAATATCAATACATATCATAAATTGCAACTCAAACAATGACCAAGGCTTTGAAACAATAAATGTACACGTACCACTACAAACTGACACAATTTTCAAGTAGGTATTAGCATTCTTGTGAGGTTTCTTTGTCATTTTCTTCTCCATACACCAAAAAAGTACTGTATATGAAGTACTTAAATGTACAATGAGGGAGTGGCACATCTCTACTCATTAAAATATGTTGATTACAAAACTTTTAAAAGGCTCTTGTTCAACTCAAACAATTGCCAAAGTGAACTAATCATGTGAAAAAATACATGTACCTACATTTGCACATAACATAAAAGGTCTGAATCTAGAGAATATTTTGGAGCAACCAGAACAAAACTTGATCAAGGTTCAAGTGCAACAAAATTGTCCAACATTGTGAAAACGAACATAGTACTACTTGTGTACTTATATGTACTCTACAAATGTAACTACAACGTGTAACCTCTCAACAAGGCTGTTGTCTCTTGACTCATGATATTTAACTTACTTCATGTCGACAGTGTGTCAAGATAACTGCGTCAAAAAACTTCTGATTTTTTTTTTTTTTTTTTTTTTTTTTTTTTTTTTACTTATCATCAAATGTATCATTAAGTTTAATAAATCAAGTGTGTCTTTAAAAAGCAATGAACAAAAATGAAAGGTTGTGGTGTAATAGCAGTTTCATCCTCTGATGTGATACAATAAAGAGTTTTCCAAATATAACAGCAGAATGCAAAATAAACTGTGTAATTTGTTTCTAAATAATGGTGTGCTGTATGACCCAATTTATTTCATCTTCAATAGAAACCTCCAATATCTACAGATTTTGACATAAGAATGATATACAAAGCTCAAAATTTCTTCTGTACACATGTATGTTGATACAGGAACATCAATAATAACCCAGGTTCTTAAATATTAGAATGCAATGTAATTCAATTCAATTCAATTATTATTCTCATTATTATAATCACTTCCACTGTGCTTTCCCCATAAGGCCAAAAGTGCTTACAATAAAAGAAAATGACATATTAATACAATGTACCATCATTACAAATAATGCCTCCGGCACCCTTCGGGGCAGAGGCATAGAAACAATCCTACAATTACAAACTGCCAAAAAATGTGTCTTAAAAGCCTTTCTGAAGGTACATGTAGTAACTGATGAAGACTACCCAATGCTAAGTGGTATATCATTCCAATATGTTGAAGGAGATAGAGTAAATGCCTAGTTATGGTTTCTGTTAACCCCCTCCCACTCCAATTCATCGCAGCCTTTCAGCATGTTCTCATGAGCTTCATTAATGAAAGCTTAACATGATAATACATCAATCATGTCAATGTTACTTGAAATTTGGGAGCAATGTGAACACATAAAATGGCTCAACATCAACAGTTATGCCATTGTAAACTCATATCAATCCATATATACAATGTATTTATTATGTAAACATATATGACATTAATACACATCTAAATGAGCAACATAGTTGGCAATGCATGATCATGGGAATAAGCATGAGAACAAACTCAACAATACTCTTTCATAACACAGCAAAAACAGGTTCACATATATCTCATTACATGTACATGTATATCACAGTATATACAGCATTCATGATTAAACACATGCTGTTCACAATGCTAAATAGACGTAAACATGTAGAAAAACAATATTCCAACGATGAAAACAAAAGATGCCTTCAACAAGACATAAAAATCGTTTACACAAATCTGTCATTCAAGATCTACGCTCTTGTAAATTGATACTAGGGAAAGAAGTCCCCTGAATGCTCGAGTACTGCCACAGCAGCTGTTCCAAAGTCCAGAAAATTAGGGTAGACTGCAAGGGCATCATGTATGATGAACGTTAGCACTACACTCCCAGAAAATTTTTTTTTTAGGTTGGTTGAAACATGAACCTATCACCTGTTGGTTAAAAAATCCTACATGTTTCACATACAATTTTTAAAAACCAACAGTTGGTAAGTTCATATTGTAACCAACAATTTCCAAACAACTTTTCTGACTGTGGGAATTAGTGCTTTTCAAGATCCAAGCTATTATTTCCTAAACATTTCTCTATTGTAGCTGAGCAATTTGGTTGAGGAAGATCATGGAAAACCCTTTCACAAAATTATGTAAAGTTATATTGGGTTCCAATTTAAATGAAGTCAACTCGACATGAGCAATCATACGAATAGTTCTCAGATTGGCTTAGGGTCATAGGCAATTGGACCAGCAAAAGAAAAACCAAGGTAGAACTGAACTCGCTCTTCGCTTGGGACCCCATCCAAAGGAAACGCCAGCCTTATATCAATGGGCTCACAACCTTTGGGCTTGTACCGCAAAAACTGTTTGTCCAGAAGAAAACCATCCAGTCTTTCTAATAGTTCCTGGGCAATCCCCTTCTCCCAATGCTTAAATCCAGTTTTCCTATACACAATACTCTTCACACTTCCATTACTCTGTTTGCCTAAATAGAATTCAGTTGCTGGCTTCAAGGGCCTGCCTTGTAGAACCCTTGACCTGCCACGTGATATCTGAATAGAATCATGTGCATTGGTATGATACCTGTTCATCCACCTTCTTTTCAATTCTTCAGCTGTGCTCTTGATTTTCATAGTTGAGCGTTTTTGGATTGCTTCATCATACCAGTTCAGAAGCAACTCAAAGAAGAGACCATAGAATCCATTTGTTGTATTCTCCATGCCCTTCAATGTTTCTATAAGTGATCCAACTTCGTCACTGTCAAAGTGTTCATCACAACAAACTGCCAATGCCACTGATGCAAAGAGCATATTCTTCACATCAAATAAGTTGGGACGTCCTAGGTTTGTGCGAAGGAGTTTCTGAACTTTCTTTAAGACCTCTGAATTCTTTTTAAAGCCCAACTGAAAGATTTGATGAAAACCATCAGCATTCAGGTTCATCACTTCTGCACGCCTTGCTTCATAAGCTGTAGCAGGGCTGCTTGGAATATCTGCAGAGCAGACACTGCAATACTGAAGAACTTTTTGCGATCTTGAAATAGGCTTGACCATTTGTTAAATCTGTACTGTCCTGTGATATTCTGATCATATGAGACCTGGACTTTGTAATCTTGAACATGACTAAAGGCTGCTTCAACCCTTTCTTTAAGATTTTTCATGGTTTCATGGTGTTCACTGAGGACCGAGGAGGTTGGTGGTATGTATTCAGACGTTAAGTATTTCACTAGCTCCTTCTCGCCTGTAAATCGGAAAAAGAATGGCTTAACTTTCTTTTGGACGATTTCAAGCAATTTGAAGATTGTGACCATTTCCTCAACAAACCCAGCATAATTCTGACCAGTGGTTTCACTTTTCATCACCTCTTGAGCATTCTGGAAGGCCTCACTGGCAGAATGAAATACTGTCATAAGCTTATTCACATCTTCCTGAGTGGGACATTCTGTCCATTTCTTTTGCCACATGTTGGTCATCTGTTCTTGCAAAATGAGACCTTTGGTGACCCATATGTAGGAGCTCTTGTCATTCAATCTAATGGCACAATCAATGGCTTCTAATGCCAAATCTAGTTCACCAAAACGTTTATGAAGTCTCGCTTTTTGCTGAGCAATGATAGCATCTCTAAATTCGTCAATGCCTATCTGCAATATCGTGAATGCTGCAGCCTTATCGTCTTCACATACCTTCTCGATGAAGGGGGAAAAGTCTGAGTCAACTAAGTCACCGTAGTCTTTCTTCAGTCTACGAACCATCAAATCCCTGCATGTTTTATCAACATACCCCTTGCTATGTGACACCATGTGAACAACTTGTGATTCTAACAGCTCTCTGAACATATCTGAAATTTTCTCACCCAGATGAATACACAGCTGTTCAACAATTATCTTTGCTATTCGTGGGTGAAAAACCCTCAATCCTTTAACGCTTGCATCAATATCATCAATATGCTCTTCAATCAGGAGGAGCTTTAGGTATCTGGGCCTATCTTTCTCCCATGTTCTTTGCTTTCGATGCCTTACAGGTTCTTGATGAAAGACTATGTGTGTTTTCTGCATGAAAATGTCACATGCTGAGACAGGCATAGCAAAGTCAGGATTGAATGTTTGTATCAAAGCTATATACTTGAGAAGATTAACTTGCTTTCTCTGCTCTTCAGGCATTTCAGCAGAGATCTTTGGCATCAGACGATTAACAACATTAATCAGGTAATCTGATTCGCACTGATTTTTCATAACCATGAAACCAAGAAGCTCCTCTGGAGACTCCTGCTCCCTGAATACATTTCTCGCCTCAAGATCCTTTGTCTTATTCGTAAACCAGGCGATTTCTTTTCTACCTAGTTTGTGCTGCACGGCTACAGATGGCTTTTGACAATTCTTTAGCGTTTCAGGATCAGATACTCTCATGCAGCGCAGGAGTATGACATTGGACACATAACCTTGAGACTTGGTTCCCTTCTCCAGATTTTCTAGGAAGTGATGAAATATCTCACCATCAATGTTATCTATCATCAGTACTACAGGACCAGGATTATCATCTCCATATCCATGCCTCCTGAATTCTTCTATTTCTTTTACAGTGTTCGCACTGATGCGATTGACCATGCCACATCTCACCCTTTTGTGCAAGTCCCAAAGTGTATGCTTTGCTATCGTTGTTCCACCTGCACCGGCCTCATGAAAAATTTTAATAACAGGAATGTCATTAGCTTTGCCCTCACTAGATTGAAGAGCTCTTTTAATCATTCCCTTCAAATCTTTGAACACATCACGCTCAAGCACATGATCAAACCCCTTGAACTTATCAGGACTTTTCTCAGAAAAGTAGAAATTCAACCAGTCAACCTCATGCCCTTGATAGAACTTTCGCTCTACTTCTCCTGCCAGTTCTGTGTCTTGATCCCTGGAGATGTTTTCACACTCATTTTGTGCAAGGACTGAAATATCAGACCATTTTGCTCGTACTTTCAAAGGCAAATTGCAATGTTTGCCATTCGACATTGGGAGTTTAGGCCGAGTTTCAACCGGTCCCACCTTCATACTCATGTGCACATTGATTTCTTGCCAAGGATGCCCAGCAAGACATTGTGTCTTCAGGTCCTTACTGCTTACTATGTCCCTATCTTCAAGTTTGTCTATGAATCTTTTCACAAGATGGTCATCTTCAGCAAATATCGTGAAATTGCCTATCTCGAAAGAGTCAGAAATGTACAGCTGCTGAAAAACTGAACACATCACTGAAAGATCAGATTCGGATAGGAGAAGGAATACAACAACAGCCCTGCCACCTGGTATTACTTTGGGGTTTGTGAAGAAATCTACTGTCTTTTGGACTGCTTTGGAACGTTTTTTTAGTCCACTTTGTATCAGGTAGTTTCTCTTGTGCACTGTCACCAATGTCATTTCTCCCATTGAGGAAGACCCATGTTGTTTCTTCTGGGAAATTTATTCCATTTCTAAGTTCATCAACATTGCTTTCTGAGACATCTGCAAACTTTTCTGGACTAAGAATTTTCACAGGTTTAGTACCCTTCACATATTTACATAGCCCTGTCATGTTTGAGTTTGGATTGCAATCAAAAACCACATTCCAGTTAACCCTTGAGGTGAACCCAAACTTTTCTTCAATCTCTTCCACATTCTCGTCCTGTAATGGAGTATTGACAACTAGAATAGGGTAGTACGAAGAATCAAGTTTACCCTCATCAGCCTGTAATAAGAGTTGTGGCAACTTGAGATCCTTAGATTGCTTCTGACCAGAATGACCATCCCTCATTACACCACTACTGTCTATTTGCTTACTACTTTGAGATGACCCAACATGTGACTCCTTTGCTGCTTTGTTTGTTACCATTTCTGATGCCTCTGTTGTAGCCTGAGTTGTAGGCTCTTCGGATGGTAGTCCCCTATCGCCTGGTTGTATTTTTTCCTCTGCTGTAACCTGAGACGTATCAGATGAATGCTGTCTGGGTGGTGCTAGTTCTAGTTGCTCTATCTTTCTGTGTAGTACTTCGGCTGTACCTTGATACATTCAAGTAAAAATTTTTACACCCTGTTAAAGTTGAAGGATTAACCGTACTACTGCATCACATGCTATTAATGAAAAAAGAAGTCCAAAGCCCATTCACAAACTATGTGTACTTCCTTTTTCGTACACCAAGAAGAAAAAAAAAAGAGGGGGGGAATGTCAAAGATGATAGGAAGTAGTGATATTCAGTTATTCACAGCCCTTCAAATTTACACCATGTACAGACCAAAGTGTTATATCTACTCACAAACATTTGAAAAATTGATGTTGTTTCATGCATGACAGTTCTCTTGTCAGTGTTACAAATACATGTATAGTGAATTTACAAACATTGGTGACAATGCAGGGAGAGGTCAATCATTGGATATTCCTTCTTACCTACAGTTTCTTGAGTCTTGTATGCCGTCCTCTCAGAATCAGATTCCTGGTAGTGAGCATTCACAGAAGCTGTTACAGGAGCTTGTTTTGGATGAAGATTCTTCTGCAGAATTTGGGTGAGATATAAGTAGAATATGACAGGCTAAAAGTGTGTTCAGATATGAGGTGATATGTCCCTGCAACATTTTAGTGTACAAGTCAATGAGGTATGAGGTGACAAAAAATGTTGCCGAGGCAGGACAAATTTTTCTGCTGCCTGGCTGCAAAAAATGCGCATCAATCAAATTCCTACAGAAATTTGCGCAAGTTTTGACAAAGTTCTCTTTTAATTGAGAGTTGACGAGTTAATGTGCATTCATGAACAGAAGTGGCGCCTCATGTCGTGCCATATCTGAATAACAAACTTAGTAACTAACATTGATAACTGCTCATTTCGTAATCTTGAGAACCGTTAAATCTCAAGAACTTCGGGGTTGGGACGGAGGCACCTGAACCCTTGTTAGGGTCCTACAGCTCCCGAACTCTGTTTGTTTGCGCGTTCTCCTCCCCCCTCAAAGAACGTTCTTCCATAGGTACCCAACGTGTGGAGATAGCATGCTTGAAAAGGTGACTTTAAGCCCACTAAGTCCTAAATATATAAAAATACCTTTCAAATAAGGTATATTTACAAAAAGCATCACAGAGTAGCATGTAAACCCACTTACTGACTGGTTGTGTGCTGTGAATTACATGATTACATGATGAATTACAAAACAAAACAAAACAAAACAAAACAAAACAAAATGCAAGCGGGATGTAATCGGACTGGATTCCAGAAGGAATGCAACGGTGCCCGTATTTACCAATTTAGCCAAATTTGATCCGGTCTGAGGTCAGTCTGGTCGGTGTG
>CM057156.1:4011914-4024776 GCA_029962745.1 Echinometra lucunter
AGACAGAAATTGCATATACATCAGAGGAAGTATTCTGCATAGAGGGAAATTGGACATCTTTATTCATTCAAGAAATGTTTTTTTTTATTTTTATTTATGTATTTATTAAAATCATGCATAACATGTAATTCACATATATAAACAACTCTCCAAGGTTTGGAAATAAAACAGATCAATGAGAATTAAAATATATACACGTGATTGGAATTATTAAAAAAAAAAAAAAGTGATTGTAACAATAAAGCAAGGCAGAGTACACATAGAATAGACAACAGTATATCTAAAATGAATCAACCTGTGAAGCAGAAACCTCGAGAACGAATGTTTCAAAATCTTAAAAGCTTGTTGGGCTCCCGGGAAAGGAGAAAAGCAAAAACGTCTATCGGCGCAAGAAAAAAAATTATACCATAAGATGAGTTGATGGGCCAGGCCAAGAATGAGACAATCCGCTGCACCCCCCCCCCCTCCCATCACACACGAACACTCCATCTCGAAACCACCAACACAGGCAACATCCCCCCCCCCCCTCCATCTCCTTCCCTCTCTTGAACAGACCCAGCCAGGAGGGTACAGCGGACTGCCTCACACCCAATCTCGACCCACTCAGCGCACCCAGACAAAGAATTGCGCAGGTTTCAAAGTTAAGCATGGAAAAAATACAACGAGCATCTGTAAAGGCTACGAACATAAACAACCAATGCGCAGCCCAGTTCAGCTCGAGGTCAATGCTCATAGACATAATACAGTGGCAGTGTGATTTTAAACTTATTTGTTATGGGTAAATATATTTATACTCATCAACAATCTGAAGAAAAAAAGAAAAGAAAAGATGAATATCAGATTCGGGATCACACGGAATAAATATAGAGGTATAGGCATGGGCAATCCTACAACAAACTTCTGTAGGTAGAAAACACATCAAGGTCACTAGGTGTAAAGTCCATGCACAGTAGGTATACACATCCTTAAAGATCAAAACGCCAATTTCTTAAAATGACTCTGCAGTCTATTTTTTCTTTTTTATGCTAACAGATATTCACATTCTTTTGTTTTTTAACAACAGATTTAAATGTGATAAATTGGGAAGAATATTTCTAAATTTGCAGGAATAAATGTGATATTTCAAAAGTAAAAATAAATATGAAATAAATTTGTCAGTGCTGATGCCAAAAAGCATTTCAAAGTTAGTTACAGATAAATTGGATTTCAATTCTGGAGATTACAGTGATAAGGTTATGCCAATAGGAGTAACTTTTTCACATTCACATAACATATGGATTAAAGTTTCCTCTTCTTTCCACAAAAATAGCAGTCAGGAGAATCTTTCCTCTTGATCTTAATAAGAAACTGTTGACAGCAATAGTTTTATGAAAATTTTAAAATAAAAGACCTTAATTTAGTGTCAATAGTACAAAAGAAATTAGTGTAATGAATCTTCTCCCAGTTAATATCAGCAGGTAACAATACATTATCATTCCAGTATGCATATTTCTTGATTGGAACATGGGGGGTAAGTAGGATGTTGTAAACACTCTTAGGAACTTTTTTGTATTGTAACAAATTATGCACAATGGTATCATGAACACCACCATAAGTCTACATCAAAGTCCACCAACCAGTTCTCTGGAATATTTTTCATCAAAAAATTAAACTTTCTTCTATCTCTGCAGGAAATACCAAGTCAAGAACCAACTCTTCGAAAAGTTTATGTCCGTGGAAAAGGAGGATTAAACAAATCTGAAATTGTAAAGATGTCATGATTATAAACCATGATTCATAATAAAAATAGAATTTGATTTTGAACGAATTAATTTGTTATACCACAATGACTGACATGCACTTAGTTCTGAGAATTTGTGACCATAAAAATTCCTTAGTTGGCTTCTTCTCTATGTACATACCATGAACGTATTGAATCAGCCAATTGAATATTGCCAAGGGAATTCAAAACACGCTCTGGGCATAACATTTCCACAAAAGGGAAACATCTTGATTAAACTTTTCCAAAAAGGTCAACTCAATATTTTTCCAGGGAGCATCAAAATTTTCGTCAGAGGTTTTTAACCCAAAGTCAATTTCTGGGCAATGGCAAATAATAGGGATCAATCATTTCAAACCAGCATTTTTATAGTCATTACACATAGCCTGTTCTCTGCACTCTGTCCCTACCTCCACTCCAAATAAACTTATAAAAAATCTTGTTCAAATCTGAAAAAAAGGAGCGAGGTATTTTATACAAAGAACTGAGAAAAGATAAATCAATTGTGGTAGTACAAGTGTTTGATTACACAAATTTTACCTATTAAAGAAAGATTTCTCATCCGCCAGCAATTTACAGTATTTTCTATTTTTTTCAATCTCTCTTTATAATTCAAACAATACAAAAGACTTAAATTTAAAGAGAAGTGTACACCTAGACATTTAAATTGAGAGGTTTTCCATGAAACACCCTGGTTAGAATAAGGAAAATTTTGGCATCCTTTTTTAGATCCAATCCAGATAGCCTCTGTTTTACTAAAGGTTATTTACAACCAGAGTATTTACCAAAAGTTGACAAGACATCAAAGAGTTTCGGAAAATGAATTATTAGAGCCATCTAAAAAACAAACTGAATCGTCTGCAAATAAAGAGATTTAACTTCAGTATCATTCTGTAGGGGGATACCCTTAATTTGATCATTTTGACGGATAGAAAGAGCCATTACCTCAATCACCAATAAAACAAATATGGGGAAATTGGGCAACCCTGAAAAATTCCTCTATTCATAGAAATACGATTTGTTAAGAAACCATTATTCAAAACATAGCTTTGACGAGAAAAATTACAAGGTTTTATTGAATCAATAAATATTTGTACAAAATTAAATTGTTTCAAGGTTTTTGAAATAAAAAATTATGAGAAACACTATCAAATGCTTTCTCGATATCAAGTAACAAATAGTTCCAGGGATATCATTAAAATCTGTATATTGAATAATGTCAAAATAAAACGAATATTATGACCAATATTCCTTCCCTTCATAAAGCCAGATTGGGCATTGTGTATAAGGGAGTGTAAAGAACGCTTCAAACGAGTTGCTATACATTTAGCTAAAATTTTGTAATCTGTGGTCAATAATGTGATAGGACGATAATTTTTTATAAACAAAGGATCTCTATCTTTTTTAGGGAGAAGGGTTATGACTCCATTTCGTTGAGAAGATGACATACCACCATTCTGTAATGAAAATTTGAAGGAATCAATTAACATATCGCATATGGTCATTCCAAAATACAATGTAAATTCAACTGGCAGGCCATCTAACCCTGGAGTTTTGTTCATTTTCATGGATTAACTGCATTATACACTTCACTTTTGGTAAGAGGTGTTTCCATGAACTTCTTATCATCCTCAGAAAGTTTTGGAACTGAAATATTAGCAAAAATTGCCTCATTAAGATCATTGTCATCTACTTCATTCAAGAAATGTTACCCTGGTTAGTATCATTATGGGAATATGATATAGATACATAACCAGCGAAGGAAATTAAAGCCAAAATGCAATTCATTTACGAGTTTAATACTTACACACAGACAGCACAAAGATCATTTCGAGATGTTTATTAAAATGAAATCTTAATATACCAGGATTAGCTTTGAAAATACCCATCACACACACACACACACACGTGCGCGCGCACACCAGCCCACATCACTCTACTACCGAGGACAACAACTGGACTACTATGTCTCCTGTCCTCGCAAGGCTGACGGAACTAACCCCAAATCCGTTGTTTGACCAAGCTAGGACTATTGTTTACCAACCGAGGACTATTGTTCTCAGGAATTTTCTTTGTTCAGTGACTGTCCTCGCTTGCAAAGCTATACAAGTACACTCTACACACACAGCACATACACACGCAAGCACACATTAAGAAAAGCATTTGACTCACGAAACTCTGTCCCGGTCTTATGTTCTCATAACGGGATGCAGCTCCAGACTGGAAGTGCTCATCGTCGAAGTACTATCAGCTTGATGATATCCTTCGAAACTGGCAGGATGCTTATGATTTATGTGATAACCTTGCCCCAGTCAACACGATGGCAGGAGACAGGAAACCATCTCTGTTGTTCGTAAATACCGTTGATGAGTTCCAAGACATCATGGATAAATTGAGGATTCCTGGCTCGTTCTGGATTAACTGCAGTGACCTAGGAGACGAAGGGAATTTCGTTTGTGACATAGATGGATCAGGAACTTGGGAAACTGCAACATGTAAGTATACAATTATAAAGTTTTTAATATCTTATCCTCTTAAAATATATAACTATACGCGAAATCAGAGAGTACTATGGATTGTGTTCTAAAATTTCAGTTAATTCTTACGGCAGAGTTTACGTGAGTCCAAAACAAGTCATGTAGGCCTATCATTCCTTCAAATGCTATGCGTTTCTTTGCTTTTTATAAAATATAGATTTAAAACCGTTACCGTGTCCTCATTTTGGAAATGAATGCCTTATAGTCAGATAATAACTTTACTCTCTCCCTCCTCTCTCTCCCCCTCCCCCCCCCCCCCCCATACAAAATGGGAGAAATTAAGACCTTTGTAATATCACAATATCGAATTCATTAGGCCAAGTAAAAATCATTCATGCTTTCTCGTCCGGAATTTTTTGTAATAAACAGTAGGCCTAAAACTAAAAACGTTGAGGCTGGCAACGTAGGAAGGAGAAGGGGAATGAGAAACAAAGAATAAAATTCATTAGCTAATTTAATTTGAGGGAAAGTTATGAGTTGCGTGTTTTGTGTTGTCTTTTTTCCCTTTTGTGTGTGTGTGTGTGTGTGTGTGTGTGCGTGAAGGTGCGTGTGTGTGTTACCCAGATTGGCATGTAGGTGAGCCGAACGGAACTCTACCCACCCCGGACGACTGTATGGCAATGACATGGACTTTTCAATGGAATCACGGCCACTGGCAGGATATAGACCAATTTCACCTCCGGTTTATGTATTTACATTACTGCGGTGGCCAAGCGCGCTGACCACGATTGGCTGTGTGTACAAAAATGAATGTAAAATATTAATATGCCCCGGTATTGTTCCATTTACTTTATTCTAGATCATAAAATAAAGCATGGATACATGGGTAGATGAGGTAAGACAATGGTCATATCTGACGGATGAAGGTAGGATGTATTTTTGTACTTTCGATGGTTTATCAACTTAGTTTTGTCAGTAAAAGTTCGATTGCAGCATAGAAGCCGTAGTAAACGGGAGCCCTAAATCTTACCCTGTTTACAAAGTCATGTTTTCACTCATTAAATTTTACGCCAAAGTACATAATGATAATGTTTCTTGACTTCAAAGTCCTTTCTGTTGATATTTTTACCCACTGGCGACGGATTCCTTCGCATTGCTTACGGAAACCTGTGTAGGAACTACGGCTTCTCACACAAACAGGCTTCATGAGTCAAAAGCGAGTGAATTTCGCACTCACTTAGCTTCCAATTTCTAAACTTGCTCCAATTCTTGTGGCATTTGAGCACCGCACAGCTGCGACCTGAACTTCTCTGACAATTTCTCATTGCAAATATTAAAAGAAATCTGCATATATTGGTCAAATTAGACAAAACATTGAACGAATGTACATAACGCGCTATTGACTTGTGTACTATAAAAGTTGGAGCGCCCACCGCAGTATGTCGAACTGTGTCGAACAGTCGGCTGCCCTCTTGCGTTGTGAAATTGGTCTATAGCATGTACTAACCAGTTCCACACCGTATGCCAGATACTGCTACGAAAAAAAAAAACGCTGAATATGAAGGGGGAGCATGATGTTGAAAGATCAACATCATCGATGGTTAGCAGATTAGGGATATGTTGATCATACGACTTGGCGAAACAGACTGAGAAGCTTAAAATCTGAACAACTAATGCGTTGAATGAATTTTTAGAATTTTAAGTGCTTATTCTAGATTAAATACTTCATGATGTTCTTTCAAATATAGGATTATGTATTTTTCTCGGACATCATTTGTAATAGAGCGTACTAGATTTAGAATTATTACACTATTCAGATGATCTTTGAAGGTTGAGTTTTGCATGGTGATACTGAAAACGTAGATGAGGTTTACGGTTCGTTCACCTTGTGGTAAGTCCTAAAAAGGACTAGTCAGAGAGAGTAGAGATTCGTATATGTTACCTGATCACAAAATGTTAATTAATCCAACATATACATGTATCCCAAAGCATTCGTCCGGATCCAGCTGAGGTGTGCGGCAGGTCATTGTTCGAAACTCATCTGCCACCAACAAAGGAATTAATTAGTGAGGGTTGAAGATTTGTCAATCTGTCAGTTAAGCGAATTTGGAGTCGCCGAAACCACTGGTCCGTCTACGTGGTCAAGTGGTTAAGGCATTGTCGTTCATAGCTAAAGGCCAGGGTTCGATTCCCGGCGGAGACAGTTTTCAACCCTTGCAAAAATTTCCAAAATTGTAGGACAGCTCTGGGGAACTTTGATTCATTTTTGTTTTTGTTTTAAGAGATATTTTATTTCCTTCCTCTTATACAGCAATACATAAAATTATCAAATTAAATCATGTAAACAGAGATCAGAGTACAACACATATTCATGAACAGTTAATCATATACATTTAGATCCATCAATTGATAAAAACTGCAACTTAATTACTGCTACGCTGTTATTCTCTCAATTGTCACACACACACACACACACACACACACATATATATATATATATACATATATATATATATATATATATATATATATATATATATATATATACACATGTTCATTTTATTCATTTATCTTCCAGGTATAACAAGCATTAAGAAAAAAGAAACTTATATGACATTCTTTCAAGAAATTCGCAATTAAGAACAGAAAGGAAAATATATATATATATGATTTCATTTCGAAATTTTTATCAGTGTCACCACATTAAATGTGAATGACCATCACGCTAACAAAAGTAGCAAAGTAATGTGGTGACCAAAGAAGTTTAAAATTACTACGCCTGCATTACTCTCACAATAAGATAAACTGTTTGTATTATTCATCACATATCAGTTTCATTGGGGGACGTTACCTATACATCGCACATGGGGACAATACTAGAAATCTTATCTTCCTTGCCGTAATAGACAGAGCACTGTATGTTGCCTTTAGTTACTGTAGTTCCATCTTTGATATGAATTTTTGAACTTTTGAATGTCGTTTAGAGCTGGGATAATCTATGTATAATGTTTACACGTCTCTTTTAATACCCGCCATGCAGGGGCGTCGCTAGACTTTTTTTAATGGGGGGGGGGGGGGGGGGGGGTGTAGAGGCCAGATTGCCGACAAATTATGCCTCCGATTGCCGACGACCAACGTCGACAAATTCAACTGTATAAAGCCCACGAGGCATGTTCAATTGTGTGCCTCTATTATATTTTCCTTCTAAATTATATTTGTTCACCTCACTTGCTGAATGTGTTAGCTTTCCGAAAACATTCTGTATCTAAATATAATACGAGCGAGGAAAAATATACACTTTCTTTCTTAGAAGTGATAGTTCTTCATCAAACTACATGATGGGCTTAAAGATATCTAAATCATATATTTGGTCACCTCTCTCACATGATTCATTCGCTTTCAAAGACCATCCAAAATCGTAATATTATACAAGCGAGCACAGCGAGCAAGGAAAAAATCTATATACTCCTTAATTATCATATAATCCTTTTCATGGTAGAAGTGAAAGTTCTTCTTCAAAATACATGATGGGCCTTTAAGATATCTATTTTGATATTTTGGTCACCTCTCTTACCTAATTTATTTGCTTTCAAAGACCATCCAAAATCGTAATATTATACAAGCGAGCACAGCGAGCAAGGAAAAAATCTATATACTCCTTAATTATCATATAATCCTTTTCATGGTAGAAGTGAAAGTTCTTCTTCAGAATAGATGATGGGCCTTTAAGATATCTATTTTGATATTTTGGTCACCTCTCTTACCTAATTTATTTGCTTTCAAAGACCATCCTGTATCTAAACATCATACGAGCGAGCGCAGCGAGCCAGGAATACTCTTTTTATGGTAGATGATAACTCTTCATCAAAGTACATGATGGGCCTCGCTTGCCGAATTCGTTTGCTTTCCCAAATCCATCTTGTATCTGAATATTGTACAAGCGAGCGTAGCGAGCGAGGAAAAATACTCCTTTTCATGGTAGAAGTGAAAGTTCTTCATCAAAATACACGATGGGCCTTTAAGATACCTATTGTGATACATTTGGTCACCTCTTCTACCTAATCTATTTGCTTTCAAAGACCATCCTGTATCTAAATATTATACGAGCGAGCGCAGCGAGCGAGGAAAAATAGGCTCTCTTTCGTGTTACCAGTGTTATTTCGTCGTCAAAATGCACAAGCAAATAAGCCGAATATGACTCTATTTGGGCACCTTACTCATCTTTCTTTTTTCCTTTTCCCTCCTTCCTCTTCCCTCTCCTTTTTCTCTCTCTCTCTCTCTATCTCTCTTTTGCCGACAGCGATCGCGAATTTGCCGACAAGAATTTTTAATGGGGGGGGGGGGTGTCACACCCCCCCACACCCCCCCTCTAGCGACGCCCCTGCCGCCATGAGTTCGAACAGGGACAATGGACCTGGGTTATGTTTCTATTAAAGTTTTACTTTAATAGAGTCGTGCTTAAGCGCCAATGAGCCAATGCGCTAGTAACGCGTAATCTCATCGACAGACTTCCCAACCTGACTTCCCCTGAGCATGATCTGGCCAATGCGGTGATGCGTAATATACTCTTTGTGAAATACCCCCCCCCCCGTGTATTATATGAATAAGCTCTTTTATTCGAAGTAAAGACTTGATATAACAACATCATTATGCTGCTTGATTGCAAATATGTGCCATTTTTCACAAAAATTCGTTGATTACCAGTGAGCATGGTGACAACAGCTAAAGTAATCGCTTATTAACTTAGCAGCACCATGACATCTAGACTCATTTTCTTTAAACATTTCACAGACTAGTTTATATTTATATGTTTGTTTTATATATCGATATTTGAAAAATGAAATAAAACCATACCAAACCAAACCAAGCATGAAGAAGAACGTGATACAAAATGACGCGAAAGAACAATAGTATCACCTGTTTCACTATAGCAATGCATGTTTTCATACAATACCAACTCATTGCCTCTCAAACACAAAACAGGTGCTATGTCAGAAATTATCCAGCATCACAGCGAAAATATAGATAGTGACACTCTGTTGCATGAAAACAAACGATGCTATTATTAGTAGGTGTTCAAATGAGAGATTGGTACAAACCATTCTGTTCTGTTTGGGTTATTCTGGGTGACTGACGATTAACTGATGATGTCATTGGGAGAATGAGACTCCAGAGAGTCTTTTAGAGGCGGAGCTTACTAGGTGTAATTAAATAATTGCAAAATGACAATTCTTAAGATCAAATAGTTATAAATTGTATGATGCACAGATAAATACAAATCAACAGATATCAACCTGTACCTAGATGTCATGCACACTTGGAATTAAAGGTTCAATTTTGCACCCTGAATGCAACATTGACAGCACCTTTTTGGATGCAATTTTGCACTCTGGTCCACTGCCTGGACTGTTCTCTATGATTAGTGAGCTCACACATCAGCAACACCATGACCAGAATATACATGTATGTACGCAAATTAAGTGCACGTACGGAACACAGCCTGAGAAGCGGGGAAGGTGAATGCGTGAGGAAAGTGAATTCATGGGGATACCGCATCAGCGCGCGTGCACGCATGCTCGGAAATTAGTGACAATTTAAAACGACCAGCAGCTGGTCTAGCACTCTACGTGAATAAGGTGCAGAAATGCACCCTGTTGTACTTATTTGCACCAAAAATTCCCGTCTGCACCCTTAAAGGTGCAACTTTGCACCTTTAAGGGCGCAGATATTTTTAGATTCTAAAGGTGCAAATTTTCCTAAAGGGTACAACTCTGCACCCTTAAGGGTGCAAAATGTAGCTCACTCACCCTTAAAGTGCTTACGGTGCAAATTTGTACCCATATAAAAGGAGCTCCCAGTGTTGCATTTGAAGGGTGAAAATTAGAAAGTTTTTTTTTTTCTTAGTGTGTGGGGCCCTTTAAAGTCTGGCTTAATAATCTACAAGCCTAACTGATATCTCACTTCTTGCCGTTTCATTTTTAAAGAAATGCACCTTTAATGAAATTTAATGAAATTCTACTACTTCCAGTACTTTCCTCACTGACTGGTTAATCATCTTTTTTCTTTACTGTGAATTTGTCTTGGCAGTGCGTCCCCACCCCACTCCACCCCATTTTCATTAGAATGCAAGGAAAATTTTGAAAATAAAAACGATCACACAGCAGTTACCCCGTCTATTTCAAGTTGATGCCCTTAATACTTGCTAGTAGCCAGGGGGGCAATGGGGGCGGTCACCCCCCCCCCCCCCAAAAAAAAAAAAAAAAAAAAAAAACAAACGCCACCCCGAAAAAAAGAAAGAAAAAGGAAGAAAAAAAAAGCGTGAGCGAGAAAAGAAGAAGGTAAGAGGACGTAAGAAGAGCGGGAACAGACAAGGAACAATGACAAAGAAACGTCGGGGCTTCCGCGCTTCGCGCGCTCAGTAAGTGATTCGCACGCTTCGCGTGCTCATTACCGCCCCCTAAAATGAAATCCTAGCTACGTCACTGCTAGTACATCCTGTTCTCTTTACCCCAGCGTGTTACATGATGTAGCTTGGGAACTGCAACTGTTTCATATTGACACCTAGCAAATTTTCATTAGTACGCGCTGTAAAATGACTGGTTAATTTCTTCCGGCTCTCATTGAAGCAATTCGTTTAGTGAGGTCTCCGTGATGAAAAGTCAGTCTTCATTCAATTGTTCGATTCGATTGACCATGATTGAATAGATTACAACTGTTGGACATCGATGTAGGCCTACAGTGAGTTCAGAAATTGAAAAAGAAGACATTGTCCTCGTGATGATTTCGCTCTACTCTTCGTGCAGATAAGCATTATTATTTGTTTGTTTGTTTTTTGTCATCACAACTCCGGTGAAAATAAATTTAAATGTGATACCCAGAAAAGAGGGTGCAGCATAAGATTCAGAAGCTTGATCAAACTGGTAAGTAGGCAACTTTATTCTTAAATCAGTCAATCTGGAAAAATTATTAACCCCTAAATAAATCATTTGCTTCATGAACTTGAAGTTTGTTTACATACTGCATGCTATAACAGGCATTTTAGAGGTCTTATAATGAGCGAATAGAGAAAAATATTACGAAAATGGAAGGGATATTATAGTTTGCCTCGGATGTCGTCCGCAGTGCTAGAGGCTGCCATCCTCAGGGAGGACGGCGTCCACACGACTTGATGTACAATAGCGCCCAAATTAAGTTTAGAGTTAGTATACATTCCAAAAGACATGCTGAGAATGGTTTCTGAGAGCGAACTTCATCCCGGCTAAGGCCGTCAAATGATGATTATGACAACGATGGTGATAATGATGTTGATGGTGATTGTGATGGTGATGGTAATGATGAAGATGATATCATTATGATCATTGTGATGCTGATGGTGCTGATGATGATGAAAATGATAATATACCAATATACTTTGCCTGGAGAGATTCAGATTAAAACTATGGGCAAGAAATAGCTCCGAAATAGTACTCTTACTGAAGGGCTCAGGCTCAACGTGAGTCCATAGTTCTCAGCAAAACGTCGAAATGAAGGCAGAGTATATTTGTTTTATATTTTGGATAAAAAATTAAACATGAGAAGGAAATAACAAATTGGCTTTCCTTTTATTCTCTTTGGTGGTGTTGTGCTCATATTTTCATCTCCAAAATTAATCTAAGCCAAGTTTTAACAGGAAGAAAAATGTCACTCTAGTCTCAACATATTTACACTATTTACATCCTTTCGTTCGTTGGTTTCTCTTTTCTTCGTCTTCTCCTTCTTCTTCTTCTTCTTCTTCTTCTTCTTCTTTCTTCTTCTTCTTCTTCTTCTTCTTCTTCTTATTATTATTATTATTATTTTATTCGCGCTATACGGTATACATGGTATACGTAGTATTTAGCCGTAGTACTTAGCCGTCACACCGAGGGAGTTGCCCATGGTAGGCATTCGAGCTGGCCTGCTGAATACTAGTATTTTGGGGTAGGTGATTGTTTCATTGTGACGTAATTTCACAAATATTGTACTGTTTGGAAATTTATGTCGTCATAAAATGTGACATCATTTTCTAAATAGTATACTTCCACTGCGTATCATGAGAAGTGCCATAGATGCCAATATTGTGAAATAGTTGATAATGCAAATGATCCAGTGAAGCTCCTTTAGTTAATCACTAGAGCATTGATTTTTTATCCAAAAATATAGTAATTATTATTACAATGATGATGGTGATGGTGATGATGATGATGATGATTGTTATATCTCTGATCCAGTGAAGCTCCTTTAGTTAATCACTAGAGGATTGATTTTTTATCCAAAAATATAGTAATTATTATTACAATGATGATGGTGATGGTGATGATGATGATGAAGATTGTTATATCTCTGATACACTAGTATGTAGGGGCGTGTGTATTACCTTGGTTGGAAGGGTGTGTGCTTGCTAGTTGCTTGGCTGCTGGAAGTGAAGTGCAGCGTACTGGTACAGCAGTGGCATTCATCCTATAGTAGTGATGTAATGCAGGTGCATATATCTATTGTTCCATTGCCACTGGCTAGTTCTGCTATCATCCATTGGTACATGTATTTGCCCCCCCGGGGGGGGGGGCACTCACTATATGATGCGTGGTGGGTAGGTGCCGCGGAGAAGACC
>CM057156.1:4025276-4068929 GCA_029962745.1 Echinometra lucunter
CCTTGCCGTAATAGACAGAGCACTGTATGTTGCCTTTAGTTACTGTAGTTCCATCTTTGATATGAATTTTTTAAACTTTTGAATGTCGTTTAGAGTTGGGATAATCTATGTATAATGTTTACACGTCTCTTTTAATACCCACCATGAGTTCGAACAGGGATAATGGACCTGGGTAGTGTTTCTATTAAAGTTTGACTCTAATTGAGTCGTGCTTAAGCGCCAATGCGCCAATGCGCCAATAACGCGTAATCTCATCGATAGACTTCCCAACCTCACTTCCCCTGAGCATGATCTGACCAGTGCGGTGATGCGTAATATACTCTTTGTGAAATACCCCCCCCCCCCCCGTGTATTATATGAATAAGCCCTTTTATTCGAAGTAAAGACTTGATACAACAACATCATTGTGCTGCTTGATTGGAAATATGTGCCATTTTTCACATAAATTCGTTGATTACTGTGAGCATGGTGACAACAGCTAAAGTAATCGCTTATTAACTTGGCAGCACCAGGACATCTAGACTCATTTTCTTTAAACATTTCACAGACTAGTTTATATTTATATGTTTGTTTTATATATCGATATGTGTCTCTTTAATACGAAAATTAAAATCAAACCAAACCAAACCAAACATGAAGGTTTGTTTTCAGAACCCCGAAAATAGGGAAAATAGCAGATAAAATCAAATTTATACAGAAACAAAATAATATCCGCTTAAAATCATTCCAGGACAAAAATATGTTTTCTTTAATTGTTTATTGTAGATTTAATTGTAATGTATGTCATTAACTTTTTGCCTTTTCCCTTCAAGATAGTTGAGTCGTGTACAAGCTTCGAAAAAGTTTTGCATGCGCAAATGAGTAAACAAATTTTTGCAAGTCTATTGCTTTGTTTTCAGATGTAATTTTTCATTTTTCATTTGTTCATTCATTCATTTGTTCATTCATTCATTCATTCATTTGTTCATTCATTCATTTATTCATTTGTTCATTAATTCATTCATTTGTTCAATCATTCATTTATTTGTTCATTCATTATTTATTTATTCATTCATTCATTTTCCTCTCGTGGGGTGTGACACCCTAAAAGCAAAATCTGCTTTCCATAATGGTTCACCAAAATTTACCCCCCCCCCCAAAAAAAAAAAAAAAAACAGAAAAGAAAAACAAACAAACAAAAATAAACCAAACCACAAATACATTTGAAATTGTTAATTCATACATGTAAATGATAAGAGGCTAATCACAAGAAATGAAAAAGAAGAACGTGATACAAAATGACACGAAAGAAGAATAGCATCACCTGTTCACTATAGCAATGCATGTTTTCATACAGTACAAACTCATTGCCTCTCAAACACAAAGCAGGTGCTATGTCAGAAATTCTCCAGCATCACAGCGAAAATATAGATAGTGACACTCTGTTGCATGAAAACATACGATGCTATTAGTAGTAGGTGTTCAAATGAGAAATTGGTAGAAACCATTCTGTTCTGTTTGGGTTATTCTGGGCGACTGACGATTAACTGATGATGTCATTGGGAGAATGAGACTCCAGAGAGTCTTTTAGAGGCAGAGCTTACTAGGGGAAATGAAATAATTGCAAAATAATAATTATTCAGATCAAATAGTTATAAATTGGTTGATGAACAGAAAAATACAAATCGACAAATATCAACATGTACCTAGATGTCATGCACACTTAGAATTAAAGGTTCAATTTTGCACCCTGAATACAACACTGGCAGCATCTTTTTGGGTGCAATCTTGCACTCTACTAGTCCACTGCCTGGACTGTTCTCTATGATCCGTGAGCTCACACATCAGCAACACCATGACCATCATATACATGTATGTACACAAATTAAGTGCACGTACGGAAACACAGCCTGAGAAGCGGGGAAGGTGAATTCGTGGGGAAGGTGAATTCGTGGGGATACCACATCAGCGCGCGCACACGCATGCTAGGGAATTAGTGACAGTTTAAAACGAACAGCAGCTGCTCTAGCACTCTACATGAATAAGGTGCAGAAATGCACCCTTTTGTAGTTATTTGCACCCAAAATTCCTGTCTCCACCCATAAAGGTGCAACTTCGCACCTTTAAGGGCGCAGACATTTTTAGATTCTAAAGGTGCAAATTCGCACCTTTCCTATAGGGTACAACTCTAAACCCTTAAGGGTGCAAAATGTAGCTCACTTCCCCCCTTAAGGGTGCAAAATTTAGCTCACTGCACCCTTAAAGTGCTTAGGGTGCAAAGTTGTACCCATAAGGAGCTCCCAGTGTTGCATTTGAAGGGTGTAAATTAGAACCTTTTTTCTTAGTATGTGGGGGGCCCTTTAAAGTCTGGCTTCATAATCTACAAGGCCTAACTGAGATCTCACTTCGTGCCGTTTCATTTTTAAAGATGTGCACCATTAATGAAATATAATGAAATTCTACTACTTGCAGTACTTTCCTCACTGACTGGTTAATTATCTTTTTTCTTTACTGTGAATTTGTCTTGGCAGTGCGTCCCCACCCCACTCCACCCCATTTTCATTAGAATGCAAGGAAAATTTTGAAAAATAAAAACGATCACACACCAGTTACCCCGTCGTTTTCAAGTTGATGCCCTTGATACTCGTTACTACACAGGCGCGTAGCCAGGGGGCGATGGGGGCTGTCGCCCCCCCCCCAAAAAAAAAAAAACCAAAACGCCACCCCCCCCCAAAAAAAAGAAAGAAAAAGGAAAAAACAAAAGCGTGAGTGAGAAAAGAAGAAAGTAAGAGAACGTACGAAGAGCGGGAGCAGACAAGGAACAATGACAAAGAAACGTCGGAGCTCCCTGCACCCTCCCCCCCCCCCCCCCAGGGAGCGCGCTTCGCGCGCTCAGTAAGTGATTCGCATGCTTCACGTGCTCTCTACCGCCCCCTAAAATGAAATCCTAGCTACGCCACTGCTAGTACATCCTGTTCTCTTTACCCCAGCGTGTTTACATGATGTAGCTTGGGAACTGCAACTGTCTCATAGTGACACCTAACAAATTTTCATTTGTACGCGCTGTAAAATGACTGGTTAATTTCTTCCGGCTCTCATTGAAGCAATTCGCTTAGTGAGGGCTCCGTGATGAAAAGTCAAAGTCATCATTTCACTTGTTCGATTCGATTGAATAGATTACAACTGTTGGACATCGATGTAGGCCTACAGTGAGTTCAGAAATTGAAAAAGAACACATTGCCCTCTTTTTTATGATTTCGCTCTTCTCTTCTTGCAGATACGCATTACCGTTTGGTTGTTTGTTTTTTGTCAACACAACTCCGGTGAAAATAAATTTTAATGTGATATCCCGAAAAGAGGGTGCAGCATCTCGTCCTTAACAGCAATCTTCAGAAGCTTGACCAAACTGGTAAGTAGGCAACTTTATTCTTAAATCAATCAATCTGGAAAAATTATTAACCCCTAACTAAATCATTTGCTTCATGAACTTAAAGTTTGTTTACATACTGCATGATATAACAGGCATTTTAGAGGTCTTATAATGAGCGAATAGAGAAAAATATTACGAAAATGGAAGAGATATGATAGTTTGCCTCGGATGTCGTCCGCAGTGCTACAGGCTGCCATCCTCAGGGAGGACGGCGCCCACACGACTTGATGTACAATAGCGCCCAAATTAAGTTTAGAGTTAGTAGACATTCCAAAAGTCATGCTGAGAATGGTTTCTGGGAGCGAACTCCATCCCGGCTAAGGCCGTCAAATGATGATGATGATGATGATGATGACATGATACTGCTGCTGCTGATGATGGTGATGATGACAACGATGGTGATAATGATGTTGATGGTGATTGTGATGGTAATGATGAAGATGATGATGATAATAATTATTAATATCATTATGATCATTGTGATGCTGATGGTGATGATGATAATGATAATATACCAATATACTTTGCCTGGAGAGTTTCAGATTAAAACTATGGGCAAGAAATAGCTCCGAAATAGTACTCTTACTGAAGGGATCAGGCTTAGGCTCAACGTGAGCCCATAGTTCTCAGCAAAACGTCGAAATGAAGGCAGAGTATATTTGTTTTATATTTCGGATAAAAAATCAAACATGAGAAGGAAATAACAAAATGGCTTGCCTTTTATTCTCTTTGGTGGTCTTGTGCTCATATTTTCATCTCCAAAATTAATCAAAGCCAAGTTTTAACAGGAAGAAAAATGTCACTCTAGTCTCAACATATTTACACTATTTACATCCTTTCGTTAGTTGGTTTCTCTTTTCTTCATCTTCTCCTTCTTCTCTTATTCTTCTTCTTCTTCTTCTTCTTCTTCTTCTTCTTCTTCTTCTTCTTCTTCTTCTTCTTCTTCTTCTTCTTTTATTCGCGCTATACGGTATACATGGTATACGTAGTATTTAGCCGTAGTACTTAGCTGTCACACCGAGGGAGTTGCCCATGGTAGGCATTCGAGCTGGCCTGCTGAATACTAGTATTTTGGGGTAGGTGATTGTTTCATTGTGACGTAATTTCACAAATATTGTACTGTTTGAAAATTTATGTCGTCATGAAATGTGACATCATTTTCTAAATATCATACTTCTACCGTGTAGTCATGAAAAGTGCCATAGATGCCAATATTGTGAAATAGTTGATAATGCAAATGATCCAGTGAAGCTCCTTTAGTTAATCACTAGAGGATTGATTTTTATCCAAAAATATAATTATTATTATTACAATGATGATGGTGATGGTGATGATGATGATGATTGTTATATCTCTGATACACTAGTATGTAGGGGCCTGTGTATTACCTTGGTTGGAAGGGTGTGTCCTTGCTAGCTGCTTGGCTGCTGGAAGTGAAGTGCAGCGTATTGGTACAGCAGTGGCATTCATCCTATAGTAGTGATGTAATGCAGGTGCATACATCTATTGTTCCATTGCCACTGGCTAGTTCTGCTAAAATCTATTGGTACATGTATTTGCATAACAGTTATGCTCTGAGTTGCTCTCTGCCAGCTGGTATGTCTATTGTGTTCTAAACACAACAAAAAAAGTAACTCCCCCCTAATTCAAAATGGCATAACTTTTTAACGAAAAAATTTTGAGCAAAATAATTTGGCAGGAGTGTTTCTACACTTATGGACTAATTTCTATGTGAAAATGAGAATGATCCGTCAAGTCATGCATGAGTGAGCAAACATTAAAGGCAAAAATGTCACTTTTCAAAAGTCACATGTCATTTTGGGGCTCTGTGAAACAAACCTTTGGCGAATTTGAATTCTTCCATTGTTTGGCCAAGTCATGCCTATCCCTGACACTTTTCATGTTTATCACAGTTCGGTGGACACAGATTTTTTTAAAGAAAAATGATGTTCAGCCCTCCTAAATCTGCAAAATCCATTCAGTTTGTGGAAAAAACTAACATGAGTCAGCACATTACGTGAAAATACCAGGTAGTCGTTTTTCCGACATTAAACAGTAAATTTTCAGCATTTCTTGCTTCATCGTTAGCAATTTTGTCACTCAACCATGACACAACCTCGAAAAACATCAACAGCACTTAAACAAATGCCAGAAAAAAATCTCGTTTCACAAACCCCCCAAAGTGACTCTTGTGACTTTTGAAAATTGACATTTTTGCCTTTAATGTCTGCTCACTCATGCATGACTCGACAGATCAATCTCATTTTCAAACAGAAGTTAGTCAATAAGTGTAGGAACACTCCTGCCAAATTATTTTCCTAAAAATATCTCCGTTATGCTATTTTGAATTAAGGGGGGGTTACTTTTTTGTTGTGTTTATATTCATAACAATGATGATGATGATGATGGTGATGGTAGTGATGATAATAATGATGATGATGGTGATGGTAATGATGGTGATGGTGGTGATGATGATGATGATGATGACGCTAATGGTAATGATTATGGTCATGGTAATGATGATGATAATGATGATATTGATGGTTATGATCAAGATGATGGTGGTGATGGTGATGATGGTGATAGTAATGATTATGATTGTGATTATAATGATAATAATAATGTATAGTTTTTGTATAGCGCATAACACATTACAGGTGTATGTCCCTATGCTCTTTAAGAGAGAGAGAGAGAGAGAGAGAGGGAAAAGAAATAATTGAAAGATAGGTTACTGATTTTACTTTGTTTAACCAAGACACATTTTGAATAAGTGTGTTTTAAGTGCAGATTTGAACTTATCTATTGTGTTTATGTTTCTTAGAGAGTTTGGGAGGTTATTCCATAAAACTGAGGCAGCAGTTATTTTCATTATCATGATGATTACGATGAAATAATGAGGATGATGATGGTGATGGTAACGATGATGGTGGTGGTGATGAGGGGATGATGATGATGGTGGTGGTGGTGGTGGTGATGGTAGTGGTGATGATGATAATGATGATTGTGATGGTAGTGATGATGATGATGATGATGGTGATATGGTAATGATGATGATGATGGTAATGATGGTGATGATGATGATGATGATGATGGTGTTGCTAATGGTGATGATTATGGTAATGGTAATGATGATTATAATTATGATGATGATGATGATAATGATGCTGATGGTAATGATCAAGATGATGGTGGTGGTACTGATGATGGTGATAATGATGATGGTAATAATAATGATTATGATGATGATGGTGATGATAATAATTATTTTCATTATCATCATGATGATGATGATGGCGATGAAACAATGAGAATGGTGATAGTGATGGTATTAAATGATGATGATGTTGATGATGATGATCGTGCAATATAAATGGTCACACCGAATTTATGTCGATAATGACCATATTTCCGGTTTTTTTTGCGATTCTACACAGGAAAAGATGATACGCTTGAAGTTCATGTATACCATCGTAACCTGTGTGTCCTTTGGTAGGTATATTTGCGGTTACATTTTTCATATCCATGAGCGTGGACATCGATTATATTTCATTTTTTGCCTTTGACTAATGACCTTCTTCCGCCATTTCTCATTCATTTTAATATTTGTATATTGATCGACTGCCATTTTGTGTATTGTTGTAGTTGTTATTTTTGGTGTTGTTAGTGTCGCTTTTTTAAATTTTTTTCATTGCATTGTTATTTAAGTTATTCTTAGACTTCTGTGTCATATTGCGAACATTTTAACATTTGGTCTGATTTCAAATCGCTTTCCTTCTATTTCTGTTTTTTACATTTTCTTTTAAAATCTTGTAGTCTTGCTTGTGTCATCTGAAGTGAGCCATGGGACAAAGACAAAGTCATGTTGTTCGGATGGACTTGGCTTAAACTACACCTTACCAATGTTCAACGAGTGTAAGAAGAAACAACATCCCAATGGCAACATGGTACAGACTATTCCCAAGCTTATTCCTGCTTCATCTGTTGATGGCGGATGTCCCAGAAGGAAGAGTAAACTCAACATCCCTCCAGGACATCGAGTGTGCAGATTCCCTGGTAAATGGACTAGTACTACACCTTCTTAACCGTTACATTCATTCTTCTCACGGCTGACTTATTCGTCCATCTTATTCTTATAAAAAGCATCACACTTCTTTTCACGGCCCTGTTAAGAACCAATGGAAAATTAGCTAAGGAAAACTTAGGACTAAGACGCAACAAACAGGCTTTACGACTTTGACTTTATTTTAAGTATTTTAATCAATTCATAATCCTTTTCTTGCATTCATTAGAAATACCAAAAGCTCATATATATATATACCAATATTGCATAGAGCGAAATCAATTGTTTCTTTCACACTCTGTGATGTAAGAAAAGCAATAATGCATTTTACTCAACTACCTACGAACCAGTAGAAAAATAATTGACCATAATATGCCTGACACTAGCACGAACTCATTAAACAAACATCCACACACTCATTCCACTCATGCAAGCAGGGAAAATAAATATTCGAAAAAAACCTGAGGATATATCAGTTCGCGGTAGGGGCCCCGTAATACGACGAAACTGCGAACAAAAAGTCACTAAGGCTGTGTAGTCGAATGAAGATGCCTGCACGATGCGACGATGTCGGTGTCATAGTCGACGACTCACGATGACCACTGGCGACGACTCGTCAACGACGACCACTGGCGGCGACTCGCCATGACCACTGACGTCACCCTCAGATCAGTCGGTTTATGTAGACCTACTGTCGGGTGGACTCCAAGGGAGAGCAGTTCAATCCCGCAAATAAAACTCACCGCATATGAGTTTTCCTAACTGAAGAATACGATGATTACATACAACGGATGCCAAGTTCGACATCTTTCAGTACAGGCAGACTCTGGCTAGCAAACGATAAATAACAGCTTGTTCATGCCATCAAAAACTGAACAGGACACAACTCAATTCAACCAAGGCAGAAAACGCAATGCCTGTTTCACTATACGAAACCACTAACAGCCTTGCCCGACTCAGCACTACGGGCGTGGCTCATGACCTTTACCCTTATTTCCTTTCTTAATTCATACACTCACAGATTACTCTAAGATTACGTTTGTCAGTAAGAACAGAAAATGCTAACACTGAATGGCTTAATACTGATACACCTACTTATCAATTAGCATAAGTTGGCATAGGCAAGCGGTACGTAGAGAAAAAGCACTATTCATTGGAAAAGATGCCAGCTCTAGCGATCGCCTTGTAGGCACGCTACACACCTGTTATAATTTTAAAGACGCTCGATCTTGAAACTAGGATACACCAATAAACAATTTTATTTTGGAAACGAGCAACTCCTCGAAGTAACTGGGGAAAATAAATATAAATGTTAATTTTTAACGTTTACCTGTGACACTTCTACCCAAGTGGTAGTAGGGTAGTGAGGCTTTAACCTCCCGTTTGGAGGTTTCCTTGAAGTTTTGAAAGTATTCATTGAGCTTCCAGTGTAGATCGATGTTAATTTGCTCGATGTTATGATTTATTTTTGTCATCGGGTTGCTCCTGTATTAAGTCTATGTTGGAGTGAAGTAATTCAGCAGTCAACCGGTTAAGCAAGATACTAAAAAGATCTCGGTTCAATTTTGAGCCGCAATCCGATGGACAATATCCTGACATAACATATCTGAATGTTTATCAAAAAGTATATCCTACCTTAGTAGCTTGTCATAAAATATTATCTCTCCGATAATTAAGTTATTTTCATGGTAAATAATAGCTCATCAGTCTAACATAACTTATTCATAACTCTACTGCCGGACATGACAGAATGAAAAAAGGTTTTTGAAAAGTTATGTCAAAATGGCTTTTTTCCAAGTTTGGCCTGAGGCAAAGAGAGTGCTTCAAAAGCAAAATTCCAATTCAAACCGAACCAAGGCATTTAACAAACAATCTTATGCTGTTGTCAGGTATTTGTCATAATTTGAGAAGATATAAGATAATTATTGTATAGCATGCAGGAAATCTACTTTCAGTCATGTCAGTGGAATACAATTCTTTAAAAAACCTTCCCCATATATGGCAGGATTATTATGTTCATAAAACACAACATGGAAGAGGCACAGGAAGTCCAATTTCTCGTTAGAAGGGATGCCAACTCCTAGCCCCCACTAACTCAAAATGTTTGTCAAATTGTCCAATTATTGCATAAACAAACACTCAAACAAACAACTAAATCACTCACTGAAGAAAGAAATAATCAGGCTTCCTTTTTCACTATGATTTCTGGGGCTACATTTTTGATGGCAGGTTTAGCGATGTATATTGTCTTTAATGTTACTAATGTAATTAGAGGGGCTTTGCATCAATTGTCTACACTCTTAAAACAGTTGTTTAAAAATCATCAGGTTGTTAAACCTATAAACCTACTAGCAATTGTTTTTTTTTTAAATCCCCATATGTTTTACATACATATTGTTAAACAGCAGTTGGTAAGTTCCTATGTTTATGAAATAAAATGAACGATCTTTAAACCACCACAATAAACAAGGTAATATGATGAATGCTTCATTACTACTGCATGTTGTTACTCTTCGAACAAGACAAACTATGTAGCATGCTTTACGTTTCACTTTCTGCTGTAGGTGGACACACATTTCTTAATACAGTTTGTCCCCTCCCCCTAAAATATCACAACCGTCATTTGCATATCGATTATCAACTTAAAAAGGAGTTAGACATGTTAGAAGTAAAAAGTGGAAACAAATTATGAAATAAGTTCAGAACCAAAGTAAAAAAAAACAAAACCACTGTAATCATTCATCCTAAAAGCATAATAAGAACGATATTGTCCTTTTTGCATGTTTTTTAAAATTAATTTAGTAACCATACGTGAGAATTTTGTAATAGGATGAAATGTACAAAACTCTTTTTACATGTACTTTCATGCTTTGAATTGTCTACAATGAATATTATTTCATTTGTATTGATACATGCTTTATCTGATAAAGTGATAATGCATATTTTACCGTAATTTTATACTCAGACCTTGTGGCTGGCTATAGCCTTGTGTTCAACGAATTACCCTGTAAAGTCTACTACTACTACTACCACCACCATTAGTGTTATTACTTAGAAAATTGCATTTCCTATATCTGTATGTGTATCGAATATTCATAAATCTATAAAAGGCAGTCAAATTTCCAGCCTACAAAAATGAAAGGTTCCCTAATCGCTGGATGACATCACTCTTACACAGTATACAATATGATTCATATACTTATTTTCATATCCTCCCATTATTTTATCTTTGTATATATATCCATGACGTGATAATGAAAAATAAATGAATTTAGTTTGATTCAGTTCAGCCATATTTGACTGATATATATATTCATATATGGATAAAAACAAAAACGTCAATGAAAATCCTTGACCAATAACGGAAAGTATGAGGCATGGATGTAATCGCGAGATCGCTAGTCCATCCATCAACATTGCTCTTTTTTTTCTCTCTCTCTCTCTCTTTCTCCATTTCATTTTCTTTTTTCCCTATCTTTTTTTTGGGGGGGTCTATTTCTTTAAATTCTAATTCGTCTTTCTCTCTAAAGGAGATATGAAAAAAGGTGATTTGAAATTAATTTCAGTTGCAGTGTTCTTTTCTATATTGGAGCAATTTTATTCAAAAAGTAAAACTTTATTTGTGATTTGTCTGTGTTGAAATATAGTGAAACTGTATTTTTTAGATTTACCTCATTTTAAATGAAGTGTGAAATTTTAATTACGTCTTTGTTTATATAATTTCTTTTAAAATATGCTCTATTCGTAAAAATGAAAATTTATTTGTAGTATTGTTTTGAAATGTAACTATTTGTCTACTTTTATATATATGTGAAGATTATTTGCAGTTCTGAATATGTTACACATTATGTAGCAATTTCCTTTTTGAAAGAAAAGAATAAAAAGCTGTAAAACAAAATAAAATCACCGTCTAATCACTGTCAGTGCGCATGCTCAGACCATGAATGTCCTAGTGAGCTGAGCATGCATCCTGAAAGGGATCAGACAAAATGAAAGGCTCGTTAACAAAGTTATCCACTTCAAAAGAATGACTACATACTGGTGTAAATAATGTTGATAATGATAATGTATGGTTTGGTTTGGTTTGGTTTTATTTACGATCATAAAAATAGTACAGGTTAAAATGCAAACTTATTATTATATAACAATACAAATATATCAGTGGTACAATACAGTACAAAAGAAAAAAAATAACACAAAAAGAAAAAAATAGTATCCGTCGTAGTCCGGTTGCAGCAGTTGAAGTAGTAGTAGACAGTAAGGTGAATAATAACAATAATTATAACAATAATAATAATCTTAATAGTGGTAGTAATAGTAGTAGTATAAAAGTAAATAAATGTCAGTAATAACAAATAAATAAATACAATAATAATAACAATAATAACTATCATGATAACAGCAACAACAACAACAACAATAATAATGATAATGATAATTATTATAACACTAACAATTACAGTAATAATAATGACAATAAATATAGTAATGATGATATGTTAATAACAATACAAACAATAGAAAAAACGAAACATTGAAAGATAAAAAACATATAGGGAAAAGAACAACAAGAAGAGGAGGTGTAAGAAGAAAATTAAGAACAATAATGAAGAAGGGAAAGGAGAAGATTAAAACGAAAGAAGAAGAACAGGAGGAGGAGGAGAAGAAGAAGAAGAAGAAGAAGAAGAAAAGTAGGGCCCATAGGACGCCGTGTTAGAACTGGTGAGGCTACCATGGGTTGATAAAATTACTGTTATGATCATGACTGATATTGCATTTTTGTAAAAGTAAGTCCAGTCTTTTGTAGTGATCAGGTATAAACAAAGAGAAATAATGAAATTAGAAGAAAATTGGCGGATTCTTAGCGCTGATCAATGCACTTGTTTTTAATTCCTCAGATTGTGGCAGTAACCCCTGTGAAAACGGCTGGTGTGAGGAAACTATGCAAGGCTACCAGTGTCATTGCCCCGATGGATTTCAGGGAAAACACTGCAGTGAAAGTAAGAATATATATTACATTATATATATATATATATATATATATATATATATATATATATATATAATGTTAAAGTGCTTCGGCCACGTACGTGATGGGTGCTGCATCGTATGAAAATTTGTTGTGACTGAAGAAGGAGGCGGCAAATGTATATTAAGGCATGTGTCATGTATTCTTTGCATATACATATATGTCCACACAATTATTTCCAGGCTTGTTCCCTCACGCGCACGGGAGTAGACGTAAAAAAGTTTTCATTGGTGGCACAATCTTACAAGAACCCCCCCCCCCCCCCCTCCTCTTCCCCAGTTCCTGGCGCCATTAAAATTCGACGCTCTTAATCACCCCTCCACACCCCACTGCCCACCAATAGAGTTCGGTGCCTTTGCCACCTCCTTCAAAACATAACCCCTCGCCATGTTCATTCGCTAAACAACACACGGCCAATATACCCCACTTACAAACCCAACTCCTCCCTACTGCCAAAATCCAGGTAACTATTTAGTATGGTTATGATTATACTCTTTGGGTTATATGATTTACACTTTCAGTTCGTCTCTTCACTTTGATTTAACACTTTGATTTTAATTTAACTGTAACCTAAAAAGACTGTGTAATTGCTAACACCGTTTTCTGTTATTTACGTTTGTATTTGTGTTATAATGCTGTTTTCATTTCGTTGTTTTGTTGCATGCTTGCAATTGGTTAATTTTTGTTTTGTATCTCAAGCCCTGAGGAAGACCTGTCACAGGGTCGAAAGCTCGGCTTAATAAAGGCAGAGTGAACATACTAGCAACGTCCCGCCGCCTCCTTCTTCAGTCACAACTATATATATATATAGTGAAAGAAAATAAATGGAATGAAGCTGACGTAGCTCTCAATCTTGTCCTTTTATTGTATTGGCAAGCTTTCGGCCAACATGGCCTTCATCAGGTCTGAACAGATAAGAAACGAACAGGCAAAATAATATACACTTAGAAGTGATATCAAAATAATGTCGAAATAATACATAATTGGAATAATGATACATAACTGAACAATTAAATATCAAAATAATATAACGAAATGATAAGGAAATAATATTTGATCAACTTAGGAATATGGTAATTCAGAAATGATACAATGAATATAATTACCTCGGGTTGGAATTAGACCGAGCTCATCAGATTAGTAGAGGGTGAGGGGTACACTGCGAATAAGATTGTGATAAAGCATTCTCCTTAGGACTATTTTATATACCACCAATTGTAAGCAGAGTATTAAATATAGTAATGCTCGTCAAACCACATTTTAAATCGGTAGTTTAGTAAACCACTTTCTTGTGTCATATGTAGTCGTGTTATAAAGTACCTGGTAATCCTAATACAAAATAAAGTAGTATAGTGCGTCCCCCCCCCAAAAAAAAAAAAAAAAAAATTCAAGATAAGTGGTACAAAACCGTAGGTAAAAATCTTCACTGATATTAATAGATAAGTGATTTACAAGTAACTAATTAAATATGACATGTGCAATAACCTGTTGCTGCTTAAATAGAAAAAAAGTGAAAAATAACAGAAATATTTACCAAAATACTTGTACGGAGATGTTCAGTATGCTTGCTTGTGTGTGTATATATAATGTGTAATGTGACGTGTGAGGGACAGTGTTATGGGTCATTGCACGCTAACTGTCAACATTGATGCCATTGGGTGCAAGAGTATTGAGGGTACTTATCCAGTAGGATTCTCGGTGGAGGATTATTGAGCGGTATTTGTTGTGTATTTGTTCTTTTGCCATCATCTGAACGTCATTAATGGAATGGTTGGGTGAATTGAAATGGATGACATAGGGGATGTTCTTGGTATTGTGATTGGTGTCAGGTTTGTAGTTTCGGATTTCAGATCTGGTATTACTGAATCGGGTATATAATGTATTTTCGGTTTTTCCTACATATTGTTTTTTACATTTCTTGCATGTGATGGTGGCACAATCTTACAAGAACCCCCCCCCCCCCCGGACCCCCAACCCACACAAAATATACGTCGTTTCCGCAAAAGACAATACTTAAGAAGACGTAGACGATATCTACGTGAAAACTCACAAAAACCTACTGACATGACTGATACAACCAATTCTCACACCATTCAGCCATCCTCATCAACCATAGTCAACCTTTCTAACTACACTCTTACACCAGCAGAATCCACACTACTGTCAAAAGGACTCAAATTTTGCCCTGTCCCTCCCCACACAGATGAACACCAACTCAAAAGAGACATTGATGAATTCAAACGTCGAATGCTCTTGAAAACCCACTTCAGTCAAAAGAACAGCACACATAACACTACCGATAGAAACAACAACTCAGCCACACATCACGACAGCCAATCAGATGACGAACCTGAGATAATTCTACCCAAATCCATCCAAAAAAAGAGTACATGGACACCGAATGTAAACAACCCAAAACTTCACGAATACCTTACCAATATTGACTCTGAGATACATGAATTAACACACAAATCAAAACAAAGAAAAAAGAAAGACAACCTCACAAGGGAAGAAAGAAATGCCCTACACAGTCTTATGAACAACAACGAAATAGTATTAAAACCGGCAGACAAGGGTTCTAATGTCGTGATCATGTCCAAAACAGACTACATAGAGGAAGGAAACAGACAGCTATCGGACACAAACACCTACCAAGCCCTAAGCAGCGACCCCACATCAGAACACATACAAATAGTGAAAGATGCTATTTCCTCCACCGACATAGAAGACGAGGTGAAAAAACGCCTCGTCCCGAAAGACCCACGTACACCAAACCTATATTTCCTCCCTAAGATACATAAACCCAACAATCCTCGACGCCCTATAGTATCGGGCTGCGCCTGCCCCACAGTCGAGATTTCTCGATTCGTTGATGCCCACCTCCGCCCGCTCGTCCACAAGCTCCCCTCCTACCTACGTGACACCACACACTTCCTACAACATATACAAGACATCAACCAAACATCCCTCCCCCCTCGATCCATCCTTGTGACAGCGGATGTGACATCGTTATACACAAATATTCCACACAAAGAGGGTATCAAAGCATGCAAAATAGCACTGGACTCACGAAAAAACAGATCTTCCCCTACGGACCACCTCATCCGCCTTCTACACCTCATCCTCACACTCAACAACTTCAAATTCAACGGTTCAAACTACTTGCAAATTCAGGGTACCGCCATGGGAACCCCGGTTGCCCCCTCATATGCGAATATCTTTATGGGAACGATCGAAAAGAAATTACTGCAAGGACAAACCTCCATCTTAAATGGGTCATCTAAAAGATACATCGATGACATAATTTTTATCTGGACTACATCTCCCCGACTCCTGACCAAATTCCAAAGTGAAACCAATTCCTCCCACCCCACCATAAAATTCACCTTCAACACATCCAGATCAGAAGTTAACTTTCTTGACACTACCGTCCGAATCGAAAACAACAATATCGAAACAGATATGTACACCAAACCAACAGACTCACACGCCTACCTCCTCTCATCATCCTGCCACCCCCCTCACATTTTCAAAAGCATCCCGTACAGCCAGGCCCTACGCGTCACTCGCAACTG
Organism: Echinometra lucunter; assembly: GCA_029962745.1. NCBI lineage: Eukaryota > Metazoa > Echinodermata > Echinoidea > Camarodonta > Echinometridae > Echinometra > Echinometra lucunter. The sequence continues at coordinate 4,041,350 of CM057156.1, forward strand.
CTCACAACCCAACCGCCGCGATTTGCACCTACAGCACCATTTCTCTAACCGCGACTACAACCCCCAAATCACCAAAGAACAAATTGAAAGAGCCCGCCAAATCCCACGCGAAAGTCTGCTTGAAAATGCTAAACGCCCCCCTTCCACCCGAACCCCCCTAGTTGTAACCTACGACCCCACAACAGCAAAAATTCCACAAATCATCAAAAAGCACTACCACATACTATCCAACTCCCAACAACTTAGTACCACTTTCCAAGACTCCCCCATGGTTGCCTTCAGAAGAACGCAAACACTCCGCGATCTCCTGACGAGAGCGGCCGACCCCACCCCCAGACACCACAGACACAACAATAACAACGACGACAACAACAGCAACAACACCGGTTTCCAAAACTGTAAATCCAAACGGTGCATGATGCACGCACACACAACAGAAGGTTCCACCTACAAAAGTACAGTGCCAGGTAAAAAATACACGATCAACTCCGTACTCAATTGCAAGTCGGAATGGGTCATTTACCTCATCACATGCAAGAAATGTAAAAAACAATATGTAGGAAAAACCGAAAATACATTATATACCCGATTCAGTAATACCAGATCTGAAATCCGAAACTACAAACCTGACACCAATCACAATACCAAGAACATCCCCTATGTCATCCATTTCAATTCACCCAACCATTCCATTAATGACGTTCAGATAATGGCAATAGAACAAATACACAACAAATACCGCTCAATAATCCTCCACCGAGAATCCTACTGGATAAGCACCCTCAATACTCTTGCACCCAATGGCATCAATGTTGACAGTTAGCGTGCAATGACCCATAACACTGTCCCTCACACGTCACATTACACATTATATATACACACACAAGCAAGCATACTGAACATCTCCGTACAAGTATTTTGGTAAATATTTCTGTTATTTTTCACTTTTTTCTATTTAAGCAGCAACAGGTTATTGCACATGTCATATTTAATTAGTTACTTGTAAATCACTTATCTATTAATATCAGTGAAGATTTTTACCTACGGTTTTGTACCACTTATCTTGAATTTTTTTTTTTTTTTTTTTTTTTTGGGGGGGGGGACGCACTATACTACTTTATTTTGTATTAGGATTACCAGGTACTTTATAACACGACTACATATGACACAAGAAAGTGGTTTACTAAACTACCGATTTAAAATGTGGTTTGACGAGCATTACTATATTTAATACTCTGCTAACAATTGGTGGTATATAAAATAGTCCTAAGGAGAATGCTTTATCACAATCTTATTCGCAGTGTACCCCTCACCCTCTACTAATCTGATGAGCTCGGTCTAATTCCAACCCGAGGTAATTATATTCATTGTATCATTTCTGAATTACCATATTCCTAGGTTGATCAAATATTATTTCCTTATCATTTCGTTATATTTTCTTTACTTATTTGTTATTTCGACATTAATTGTTCAGTTATGTATCATTATTCCTAAAGTTGATTAAGTATCATTTCCGTATCATTTCGGTATATTATTTTGATATTTAATTGTTCAGTTATGTATCATTATTCCAATTATGTATTATTTCGACATTATTTTGATATCACTTCTAAGTGTATATTATTTTGCCTGTTCGTTTCTTATCTATTCAGCACTGCACACGTTTTTGCGAGGGGACATCTTTCTTTATATATATATATATATATATATATATATATATATATATATGTGTGTGTGTGTGTGTGTGTGTGTGTGTGTGTGTGTGTATTTCTGTTTTTACTGACAAAAGCATGACTGATGTCGCTCTGGAAGGGAAGAGAATGAAAACGGAGATTGTAATTGTATTTATTATACAACTGCGTTGATAATGTACGTCAATATTTTGTACATCACAAAAGTAGGCCTATACGGGCCAGAACAATCATAAAAGTATAGATATAATACTTGTTTAACTCCTTTCCAACATTAAACAGCGGAAAATTAAATAACCATCATGCACGAGTTTCCTTCTCGTTAGGCATGACCAGGGGCGGCGCCAGGGTATTTTGATATGTGAGCAGATAACCCACGTGCATGACAGAGAGTTTTTTTACGTTTTAAAGGAACAAAATGGGACTATTGTATAGCTGCATGACCCTGCCTCCCCCATACTCTTCTTTCTTCGACTTTTCTCCTTCCTTTTCTCCTTTTTGATCACTTGGAAAATCATACATTTAAAACAATCATTTTGGTTCAGAAAAACAGCATTGAAATTAAAACACCTTACTCTAAAACATTTTTTGATATTGATGTCATTTTACTCGGAACATGTTCTACCCAATATGAGAAGAAAAATAATGTTTCAGTGATGTAGCTGAATGCTAGATAGCATGTGTTGCACTCTTTCTAGGGCTCCTTGTATATCTTTGTTAAACGTCATCATCTTAACATTAAAACTAATGCAGGCATGTCTTCCTATTCATTTTTTCGTGCCACTTTGCTCAGATGACATAAATCGTCCGAATGTTTCCTGTGTTGAGGATATCACCTTGATGGTGGAGCTTGGTACTCCGAATGTGTCCGTTAACTTCACCCCGCCATCGGCTATCGATACATCGGGAAACGTTACATTGCTCTATCACAACCATAACCCAGATGATGAATTCCCAGTAGGGTCAACCATCGTAAAATATGTCTTTGCCGACAAGAGTGGAAATAATGCCACTTGCATCTTCCATGTTACTATCAATACACGTAAGTAAAACATTTGAATGAGGAACATGTGATATCCTTTCGAAACGGCAGTTAGAGCTGACGACAGGTGGCATCCCCGAATAAATAAAGAATGTATTTCAACTGTTTCGCAATTTTTACAATTCCGCATTGAATAATAATTTCAACCTTAAAGCCTCTGTTCCAAAAGTAAGATGGAAAATTGTATAAAAATTGTAGTTTTTAGATTGAATCTAATACATTGTCTGGTCTCATGATCAGTTCCGGCTTTCCGCCTTGCTTTCGCCTTCTTTTTCCCTTTGTTTTATTGAAAAAGATTACTACAAAATTGAATTTTTCTCGTGTTGCGTTTTGCTTTCTTTTCTCACATCTGTGAAAATACGTTTTATGTTTCCTTTTCTTTCCTTTCGTATTAAACTTTTCCATAGGCAATGATAGGTTTTCGAATCTGAGAAAAAAAATCGTTCATGTGTCTTCCAGTGTATAATCGTAATTCATAAAATCGAAATCAATATGATTTACGAACTTCGATAATTTTCTTCGAACTTTCTTGTCACTTGCTCAGAAGACACGACTCCTCCGAATGTTTCCTGCGTTGAGGATATCACCTTGACGGTGGAGCTTGGTACTCCGAATGTGTCCGTCAACTTCACCCCGCCATCGGCTACCGATTCATCGGGAAATGTTACAGTGCTCTATCACAATCATAACCCAGATGATGAATTCCCAGTAGGGTCAACTATCGTAAAATATGTCTTTGCCGACAAAAGTGGAAATAATGCCACTTGCATCTTCAATGTTACTATCAATACACGTAAGTAAAACATTTGAATGAGGAACATGTGATATCCTGTCGAAACGGCAGTTAGAGCTGACGACAGGTGGCATCCCCGAATAAATAAAGAATGTATTTCAACTGTTTCGCAATTTTTACAACTCTGCATTGAATAATAATTTCAACCTTAAAGCCTCTGTTCCAAAAGTAAGATGGAAAATTGTATAGAAAATTGTAGTTTTTAGATTGAATCTAATACATTGTCTGGTCTCATGATCAGTTCCGGCTTTCCGCCTTCCTTTCACCTTCTTTTCTCCCTTTGTTTTATTGATCAAGATTACTACAAAATTGATTTTTTTTTCTCGTGTTGCGTTTTGCTTTCTTTTCTCACATCTGGGAAAATATGTTTTATGTCTCCTTTTCTTTCCTTTCGTATTAAACTTTCCAATAGGCAATGATAGGTTTTCGAATCTGAGAAAAAAATCGTTCATGTGTCTTCCAGTGTATAATCGTAATTCATAAAATCGAAATCAATATGATTTACGAACTTCGATAATTTTCTTCGAACTTTCTTGTCACTTGCTCAGAAGACACGACTCCTCCGAATGTTTCCTGTGTTGAGGATATCACCTTGACGGTGGAGCTTGGTACTCCGAATATATCCGTTAATTTCACCCAGCCATCAGCTACTGATACATCGGGAAACGTTACATTGGTTTATCACAACTATAACCAAAGTGATAAATTCCCAGTAGGGTCAACCATCGTGAAGTACGTCTTTGCCGACAAGAGTGGAAATAATGCTTCTTGCATCTTCAATGTTACTATTAATACAGGTAAGTCATACTCCGCTGAGGAAAAAATGTATTTTGGTTAGTTCTAAATTTGTAGACCATATCATTCCGGTATTTTTTTCCTTTTCTTTTAAAATGCGTTTTGAGTAACTTTTATAAATCTGAGCTGCTTGGCCCTATATTCTATCAGTATATGTACTTGTGTAAATATGAAGCCCTGAAAAATGCACTTCAAAAGCATCATGTGCTTCACCAAAAGTAAAATAATTATGCCGGGTAAATGCATCAGAAATATAATTTTTGAGGGTTTAAAGTGCAAAAATTATCTTAAGCTCGGTCGCTTTGCTCTCTGGCGTAATCATTTCCTCTCAGTATCTCATAATTTCGCGCCCATAATATAGTTCTTAAACATGCTTTTAAATAAGGGGTTCAAAATTTCAAAAAATAGGGATGCAATCGTTGTTGTTTTGCTCTCTGACATGCAAGTTTCATCTGCCTCTTGCTGAATACTGCTCCCCCAGTGTTGCCTGATACAGCATTTGCAAAAGTTAAACATTTGAAAGAAATCTAACATCTAATAAACATGATAGGGCGGCACTTAGAGGTTCGCAAAAGACGCAAGAGAAAAAGATAAAAGGAGAAAATGAAGAAAAATAATAATTTTTAAGGGATATGCTCCCCCCCCCCCCCCCATCCGCAGGGTAAATGCATCAGAAAAACAGTTTTTGAGGATTTAAAATGCAACATTTTTCTAGAGCTCGGTCGCTTTGTTCCCTCACATGAATATATTTCGGATTTAAATTGTTTCCGCTTCGCTCCCTAGCTTGTACCATAATGTAGATACGTTTGGCCACTCGGGGGGGAGGGGGGGCAGCTTCACTGTTTGCCCCGGGCGCCATAATGCCTAGATACGCCACTGGCCATACAAGTCTGTGTTCTGCTTTCTAATAATCATCTCCTTGCTGTCCCAGTTCCTTATCTTTCTTTTGGGCTTCAAAAATAGCACTAAAAGTCGCAGCCGGTTTTCGCGAACTTGCAAGCTTTGATAAAATGCTTTTAGTTTTATGGCTTTTTTTCTCACCTAAAGCAAATGCAAGTGTGTACTGCAAACCAATTTTGTAGCGTTATAAAATCGACCTTTCGTTTGAACGTGCTATCTTTTTTTTTTTTTTAGATAGTGATGCAAAGTGGAAAGAGCATGATCATGAATAGAATAATGGTTATTTTCACAATACCTTTCTTCCCTTTAAGATCATTAAATGAAAATTATTCCATAAAGTCAACCGCCTTTTTTCTTTACTTCTTTACTTTTTTCTTTACTCTTTTAGCGGGCACTGTAGATCTATCATCCCCCATTCCCCATCCCACCCTTGCTACAGAATTCGCTGCCCGCTTGTGGACGTAAGGCACCACTTTGATCAGAATCGCTGAATAGCTTTTTTCTGTCTTTTTAAAGCCCGGAAGAGGAGGGGAGGGGTAGGTCCTTTTGGTTATCTTTTCTTTGTCCTTGTTTTGATAGCTTGTATAAATCATAAAACACTCAAGCGTTTTGAAAACTTCTTTCCTTCCTTTCAGTGTTTTACTCTTATATCCAGGCGCTTACTAATCTTCCACCCGGCCCTGCCCCAACCCGACCCGCACATACCGCTTACTCCGAAGGTTCGTTAGTCGGAAAATAAAATAAGATTCGTTATTCCTAAGGTCCGAAGGTTCGTAAATCCGAAAACGAAATAAGGTTCGTTATTTTGAAGGTTCGTTAGTCCGGAAATGAAATAAGGTTCTTTATTCCGAAGTTTCGTTAGTCCGAAAATGAAATAAGGTTCGTTAGTTCGTTAGTTATTTTCAGACTAACGAACCTCATTTCATTTTCGGACTATTGAACCTTCGGAATAACGAACCCTATTTCATTTTCGGATTAACGAACCTTCGGAATAACGAACCTTATTTCATTTTCGGATTAACGAACATTCGGAAAAATGAAACTTCTTTCATTTTCGGACAAACAAATATCTATGTATACTCAATTTGCTTGTTTCGGAATAACGAACCTTCGGAATAACAAACCTTCGGAATAACGTATCATCTCCTCATGTCCATGCCTCTAGGGGAATATAATGTATTGAAATTATAATACTCAAACGTTATTTTTGTGACTGGAAGCAGATTGGAAGATTTCGGTCCATCAATTGCAGTGTGTGTTTATTTTTCAGTCCTCCAAATCCATGTGTTCCAAAATCAATATTAAATGATGCATTCCTCCATAAGAAAATATCTATAAGAGAAAAACATTTATGTTCTTGTGACAACTAAAGAATATGTTGCCTTATAGATTTATATCTGAATATTTCGGTTCATCAAATGTCTCGCGTGTTCATTTCGGTCGATTCTCCAAACTGCTGCTGCGGTATTGCCACTAAAAGCCCCTTAAAATATTAATAAAAAGAGCCGCATGTCTCACGATTTATATTATCGTATATTCAAATAAAACAAGGTATAATAAGCGAATACAATTTTAAAGACTAGACATTTCGTTACTCGATGAAAAAGATTTAAAGATATCGGTCCATCAGTTGCAGTGTGTGTGTTCACTTTGCGGTCCTCCAAATCCATATGTTTAGGCACGTTCGGGATAATGCGTTAAACAATAATATAAAAAAAAAACGATGCATGCCTCTGTAGAGGAATATATTGTACTGAAATAAAACAAATTATTATACTCAAACGTTATTTAGTGAATAGAAACAAACTATTATACTCAAACGTTATTTTCGTGACTGGAAATAGATTAGCAGATTTCGGTCCATCAATTGCAGGGTGTGTTTACTTTTGAGTCCTCCAAATCCATATGTTCAAAAACTAATTTTACATGATGCATTTCTCCAAAAGGAAATATTTATTAAAAGAAACATTTTTATGTAACGAAATGCTTTTGTGACAACTAGAGAATATATTGCCTTATATATTTATATCTGAATATGTCGGTTCATAAAATGTCTTCCGTGTTCATTTCGGTCAGTTCTCCAAAATACCTTCGGTATTGTCACTAAAAGCCCCTTAAAATAATAATGATAAGTGCCGCATGTCTCACGATTGATATTACCGTATTCAAATAAAACAAGGTACATTACTCATATAAAATCTTAAAGACTAGAAATTTCTTTACTCGATGAAAAAGATTTCAGGATTTCGGTCCACCAATTGTAGTGTGTGTTCACTTTGCGGTCCTCCAAAACCATATGATTAGACACATTAGGGATAATACGTTAAAAATAATATAAAAAACGATGCATGCCTCTGTTGGGGGATATATTGTATTGAAATAAAACAAATTATCATACTCAAACGTTATTTAATGAATAAAAATTATATACTGAAACATCATTTTTTGTGACTAGAAACAGATTAGAAGATTTCGGTCCATCAATTGCCATGATTGCTGTATGTGTTCACTTTGCGGTCCTCCAAATCCATATGTTCAAAACTAATATTAAATGATGCATTCCTCCAAAAGGAAATATTTATTAAAACAAAAACATTAATGTAACGAAATGCTATTGTGGCAACTAGAGAATATGTTGCCTTATAGATTTATATCTGAATAGGTCGGTTCATGAAATGTCTTGCGTGTTCTTTTTAGGTCGGTTCTCCAAAATACCTTCGGTATTGCCACTAAAAGCCCCTTAAAATAATAATAAAAAGTGCCGCATGTCTCACGATTGATATTATCGTATGCAAATAAAACAAGGCATAATAAGCGAATACCATTTTAAAGACTAGAAATTTCGTTACACGATGAAAAAGATTTCCATCAATTACAGTGTGTGTTCACTTCGCGATCATCCAAATCCATATGTTTAGGGATTATGCGTAAAATAACTAGAAATTTCGTTACACGATGAAAAAGAAGCATGAATTTAGAGTAACATTACTGTATTCAAATAAAACAAAATATACCAATCAAATGTTATTTTCATGACTAGAAAATTCGTTACAGACAAATGTTTATTTACCCTGGTCCATCAAAGTAGGTGTGTGAGCATGATCTTAATGTTTGCATCGAACAAAATCGTTACCATGCCAACACGATGCGTTGGAAACATGTATCTTACTTTCCCAATCATATATTATCATCATACAGGTTAATGTGATTTAATTATTCGTATTGATAACAATTTCTATTTTCGGTCGCTCGAAGTCGGTTGGACACATTTCGGTCCCTCAATTGCAGTATGTGTTCACTTTGCGGTCCTCCAAATCCATATGTTAAAAAAACTAATACTAAATGATGCATTCCTCCAAAAGGAAATATTCATTCAAAGGAAAACATTCATGTAACGAAATGCTATTGTGACACCTAGAGAATATGTTGCCTTATAGATTTATATCTGAATATTTCGGTTCATCAAATATCTCGCGTGTTCATTTCTGTCGGTTCTCCAAACTGCCACTGCGGTATTGTCAGGAAAAGCCCCTTAAAATAATTTTTAAAAAGTGCCGCATGTCTCACAATTGATATTATCGTTTATTCAAATGAAACAAGGTATAATAAGCGAATACAATTTTACAGACTAGAAATTTCATTACACGATGAAGAAGATTTGGAGAATTCGGTCCATCAATTACAGGATGTGTCCACTTCGCGGTCCTCCAAATCCATAATGTTTAGAGATTATGCGTAAAATAATGATATAAAACCGAAGCATGCATTTAGAGGAACATTTTTCACGCCTGATAAATGAGGAATCGACAGACCATTCGAATTATGCATTTTCGTGGCTTTTATTTACCATTAACCACTGTCTTCTGTACAGGTACATGTATCCTTTTATCATTTATCATTTTACCATGGCAGTACATGAATTTACGCCAGTATTGTAAATGTATTACACACAGATTTGGATAACCAACATCAACACACCAATACAAAACTAGTGCTGGAATCTATGTGAAGAATGAGGAAGTTAGCACCCCATACATAAACAGTGGCGTAACAGCCGGGGGGGCAGGGGGGGCAGAGTGCCCCCCCCCCCCTGAAGGATTTCAGCGGGAAAATCCACCAAACCACCGGGAAAAATGAAAAGGAGGGAAAGGAAGAAAAAGGAAGGGAGAGAGGGAAAGGAAGAAGAAGAAAGGAAAAGAAAGAAGAAGAAAGGAAAAGAAAGAAAGAAGGAGAAAGGGAAAGAAAGAAGGAGAAAGGGAAAGGAAGAAGGAGAACGGGAAAGAAAAAAGGAGAAAGGGGAGAAAGAAGAGAGAGAGGGAAAAGAGGGAAAGGGGGGGGGAAGAAGAAAGCAAAGGGAAACAAAAGAAATGAGGGAAAATTTAGTACCAAACCCCGGAGTTTCCGGGTGCTCCACTCCCTGGACCCCCGCAGTGGCTTTCCCTGTAGACCCCATCAGGTCCCCTAAGCCAGAACCCTGGGCCCCACCCGCTAAAGGCTTCGCAACAAGCAACTCGCGGTGCGGGCTTATCTCCGCATATTCTATTTCTAGACTTAGTTACCGGGAAATTTTCGGCTCTGCCCCCCCCCCCCCCCCCGCGATAACAGGCAGAGAATGTATGAGACCGGGAACAGATAACGAACAATTAAAAGAAACGTCAGAGCTTCGCGCTTCGCGCGGGAGGGGGAAAATCACCATCCCTGCACCCTTCCCCTAGCATGCCTAGGGAGCGCGCTTTGCACTATCGTTCTCCTAATAGAAAATCCTAGCTACACCACTGATTTTAAACTTAATTACCGGGAAATTTTTGGCTATGCGTATGCCCCCTACCCCCCCCCCCCCCCCCCCCCCCGATAACAGGCAGAGAGCGTAAGAAGAGCGGGAACTGACAGCGAAAAAACGTCGGAGCTTCCGCGCTTTGCGCGGGAGGGGGGAAACTCCCCCCTCCCTGCACCCTCCCTCCTAGGGAGCACTACTGTCCTAAAATGAAATCCTAGTTGCGCCGCAGAAGATAGACTTAATTACCGACAACTAACAATGCAACGAAACGTCGAAGCTTCCGCGTGTCGCGCGGGAGGGGGGAAACTCCCCCTTCCCTGCACCCTCCCCTCTTGGTGTAAATTCCGGGGGTGGGGGATCTATCACCCCCACCTGGGGGAGCTAGAGAGGGGATGGTGTGTACAAATTTCCCGCCATGCAGACACACTTTTTAAAGAAGAAAATATATTTTTATTATTAATCAGTTAGTAAAAATTTTGAATATATATATCTGTCATAAACAATCATCATATTTTAGAATTTCTATTTGAAAATGCTACTGAAAACAAAAAAGTGGTTATTTTTGGCTCGCTCGCTCCGCTCGCTCGTCAAAATCTTATGATTTCCATCCAAAAATGCGATTAAAATCGAGAAAAGTGGTTATTTTTGGCTCGCTCGCAAGGCTCTTTCGTCATTATGATTCAAAAGCAAAAAAGTGATTATTTTTGGCTCGCTCGCAAAATAGATATCAAAATGTGTGTCAGAGGGAAAAAAAATCGTTAAAAATGTTTTTAATCCCCCACTCATATTGGATTTACGCCGGTGGAGCACTACCGTCCTCCTAAAATGCAGTCCTAGCTACGCCACAGATTCTACACATAGACTAGTTACCGGGAAATTTTGGGCTCTGCCCCCCCTGATAACAGGTACCTGTTACGCCCCTGTACATAAACCATAAAATCAAAATATGTGAAATGCAAGTGTGTAGCCAGGGAAGGGTTAAAACCACGGTTAGAAGCCCCCTCCCGTAAACGAATGCCCCCCCCCTGCTTTGCCACGACCCCCCCCCCCCCTTGCTAGCCGTCAAAGAATGCCCGATCAGACGTGGAAGTTTCTTATGTAAACCGGGTGCACCACCCATTCCAACTCTCCTCAACGATTCCAGCAAACATCTTCACAACCCGGTCCCATCACTTCCGTCAGGACTCCGGCCTCCCCGCATGTACATGATGTAGCATCGAGTGAGGCTCCTGAAATTACATGTGTTACCAATGCTAATATAACTCCTTGCTAATATATGCAAGTGTGATGAAGGCCCAAATTGATAAATTCCGGCCAGGTCACCAACCTGGTTCTAGTACAAATCTTCATTCATATACCATGAACCAATTACAATGTATACAACACGTCATTGCATAAAATGCACCCAATGCACGTATAGGCATCCCCCCCCCCCCCCCCGAGGTCACACCATGACCTCCCATCGGATGAGGTGACGGCGAAAACCCAATGGGACAAAATTCCCTCACGGCCCACGACTGCGAAGCCACTTTTAAAACGCAGATACTCAGTGCGACCAATCATTTTGCTCCACATCCGAGAATTCTCCTGCATCTTATCAAATAAATACATAAACTACGACCACAGAATGCTTTAAAGCACACTGGATAAGCCATGGAAATTCGATTAATAACCAAGGTTTTTGGTACTATCAAATTACCTTGCCACATCGAGAATGTCACTGTATCTGGTTAAAAACATAGGTAACCAACAAAATCGTTATGGCATAAAGGGGCTGGGACAAATAATCTTTCTCAGCTATATTAACTTCAAACTTGTTAACATGATGTATATCAAGTATCTTTAAAGTGATTTCTCATTGTACACGATATATTCTATTGCTATAACTTCCATGCATTGCCTACATTTCACGTGCATCTAACTACTTTCTTATCCTTGAGATAACACCAATATCATATGAGTCACAACATAATCATTGAACATCCAGAACCATAAGACTGGTACAAATACTTTTGCTTGCAAGAACTTGATAAATATACTACATAGGCGGTGATATTGGGGACGGTGGTGGGGATTTTTGATTGTCCCAATCCACACGTCTTGGTCCGACAAAAAGCCACGACAGAATGACACAATTTCCATTCCCACGCGCATCTATAACCGTATGCTTGCGCTCCGAGTGCCGAGCGCCACCAAAAAGCGCGCCTTTCCTGGAGGCGCCGAATCCCTACGGAAGATGTAAACAATCTCATTGTTTCGTCATAATGGTCTGCAAAGGCCAAAAAAAAAAACACACACACAAAAACAGGGTATCAGGCGTGAATAAATCTTTTTGAAATCGTTATGCAACTCTTTAAAATTTATTATTGTATTCAAATAAATCAAAATATACTAATCAAATGTTATTTTTATGACTAGAAAATTCCTTACAGGCCAATGTTTATTTACCCTGGTCCATCAAAGTAGGTGTGTGAGCATGATCTTAATGTTGCGTCGAAAAAAAATCGTTACCATGGCAACACGATGGGTTGGAAACATGTATCTTACTTTCCCAATCATATATGATTATCATCAGGTTAATGTGATTTAAGTATTCGTATTGATAACAATTTCTATTTTCAGTCCCTCAAAATCGGTTGGATGCATCCCTCAATTGCCGTGGTGGCATGTATCCAAAACCGGTCCCTCAATTGCACCGTAGGCGCGTATACGTGAGTGTGTGTGTGTGTGTGTGTGTGTGTGTGAAATTATTTTAGCTTTCTACAAAACATATTGAGAGTTGTTCACAAATTAAATCACTTAATAGCTATGGTAGTATCAAAACCAGGAGGTTTCAGATACAGGCATGACTTTCTTATTCCGAATGCTATTTCGTTGAAATTTTCGCTTGTCTGTTTCATTCTGCTATGATTTAGAAACTACTTGGTTTGGGGTGTTGGTTTCCTTTAGAAATTTCAAAAGTTCTTGCATCTCAATATGTTTGTTGTATAGAAGGTCTATAATGGGTGTATGCACATATTGCACCATAGCATTTGTTGAAGTTTTAAAATGAAAATGAATTTACCGAAATAAAACGAAAGAAAACAATCGACCTTTGATAAAATCATGCATCCAAGTAGCGTAGATCATAACACATGTAACGAAAAGGTAAAACAGTTTATGTGTCATATTCAGTATAGGGCCTTAAATAAAATCAAAGTATTTCTCTATATGAGATAGTGCATACAGATAGCAGGGTGTTATAGGTCCAGAGGGCATCACGTGATATCGATTGCGAGAATCCAAATCTTTGTATTTTCACGGGCGGTCATTTTCGATGGGTATATGGACCAAGTCAGTACGCAATGACGCAACAAAGGGCTGCGCTTAAAATGTCGCACACTCATTTAACTAAGTTATAAAATGCACTTTGACACCCCCACAGGCTTCTAGACTTAATCAAGGATATCTAATATTACAGATATTGACTGGATGGGGTGTCATACATTTATACATACTTTGGACCGCCGAAGGGAGGTATATTTTTCCTCATGATCATAATTTCCCTCTGGAAAATATACCTCCCTTCGGCGCACGGTCCACTGAATGTTATATTACAGACCCTACCGGTCAATATCTGTATAATATTTATCCTTTGTAAACCCAGCATGCTTAAAGGATCCTAGAGGATTGAATTACAGAGGTAACTTATCTCATACAATCAACAACCAAACCTGCCAGGAGTGGACATCTCAAAACCCTCAACAACATGATAGGACTCCGGCTAATTATCCTAATGCAGGATTGGAAAGCAACTATTGCAGGAACCCTGATAATGTCGACACGGCCTGGTGTTACACAACTACCCCAGAGATAAGATGGGAATATTGTGCTGTTGGTTTCCTTGATCCCAACTGCCAAGGTAATCATGGTATAATTGTGCCAATGTCGCCGCTAACAGTTCAAGCTCACGGTGTCGTAATATGGTAACCTAGAGACTTAGAATGTATAATGTATCTGTAAGCACTTCAAGAGCCCCTTGATATTTTGTTAAATTTGATAATTATGTTTTTTCTTTCTTTCAGTTGAAACCAGGAAAATTTGATTTTTTTTAATGAAAGTTAGGCTGCAATGACAGTATACTTCTTTCTACCTCATGTGTAAATTGATTTTTTTTTAGATCTACATCACATTTGCATTATTTGCTGAGGTACCCTTAACGTATTGCTTACCAATAGGAAACCGCTTTGGAAAACATTGCTTTTTTTCTGTTTTTTTTTTTCTTTATTCAATGCATATTTTCATCGTTTAATTATGAGTATCAATCAGTATCAGTCATTCCAGTAGTCGTCATTGTTTCAATAGTGACAACGAGGGTTCCTACCACACTTATGACCAACGCAAACCCACGGTCATCTCAAACTCCTCCAGTTCTTGTTGAGTTTCAAATACAACATGTGTGTTTGTGTGTGTGTGTGTGTGTGAAATTATTTTAGCTTTCTACAAAACATATTGAGAGTTGTTCACAAATTAAATCACTTAATAGCTATGGTAGTATCAAAACCAGGAGGTTTCAGATACAGGCATGACTTTCTTATTCCGAATGCTATTTCGTTGAAATTTTCGCTTGTCTGTTTCATTCTGCTATGATTTAGAAACTACTTGGTTTGGGGTGTTGGTTTCCTTTAGAAATTTCAAAAGTTCTTGCATCTCAATATGTTTGTTGTATAGAAGGTCTATAATGGGTGTATGCACATATTGCACCATAGCATTTGTTGAAGTTTTAAAATGAAAATGAATTTACCGAAATAAAACGAAAGAAAACAATTGACCTTTGATAAAATCATGCATCCAAGTAGCGTAGATCATAACACATGTAACGAAAAGGTAAAACAGTTTATGTGTCATATTCAGTATAGGGCCTTAAATAAAATCAAAGTATTTCTCTATATGAGATAGTGCATACAGATAGCAGGGTGTTATAGGTCCAGAGGGCATCACGTGATATCGATTGCGAGAATCCAAATCTTTGTATTTTCACGGGCGGTCATTTTCGATGGGTATATGGACCAAGTCAGTACGCAATGACGCAACAAAGGGCTGCGCTTAAAATGTCGCACACTCATTTAACTAAGTTATAAAATGCACTTTGACACCCCCACAGGCTTCTAGACTTAATCAAGATATCTAATATTACAGATATTGACTGGATGGGGTGTCATACATTTATACATACTTTGGACCGCCGAAGGGAGGTATATTTTTCCTCATGATCATAATTTCCCTCTGGAAAATATACCTCCCTTCGGCGCACGGTCCACTGAATGTTATATTACAGACCCTACCGGTCAATATCTGTATAATATTTATCCTTTGTAAACCCAGCATGCTTAAAGGATCCTAGAGGATTGAATTACAGAGGTAACTTATCTCATACAATCAACAACCAAACCTGCCAGGAGTGGACATCTCAAAACCCTCAACAACATGATAGGACTCCGGCTAATTATCCTAATGCAGGATTGGAAAGCAACTATTGCAGGAACCCTGATAATGTCGACACGGCCTGGTGTTACACAACTACCCCAGAGATAAGATGGGAATATTGTGCTGTTGGTTTCCTTGATCCCAACTGCCAAGGTAATCATGGTATAATTGTGCCAATGTCGCCGCTAACAGTTCAAGCTCACGGTGTCGTAATATGGTAACCTAGAGACTTAGAATGTATAATGTATCTGTAAGCACTTCAAGAGCCCCTTGATATTTTGTTAAATTTGATAATTATGTTTTTTTCTTTCTTTCAGTTGAAACCAGGAAAATTTGATTTTTTTTAATGAAAGTTAGGCTGCAATGACAGTATACTTCCTTCTACCTCATGTGTAAATTGATTTTTTTTTAGATCTACATCACATTTGCATTATTTGCTGAGGTACCCTTAACTTATTGCTTACCAATAAGAAACCGCTTTGGAAAACATTGCTTTTTTTCTGTTTTTTTTTTTCTTTATTCAATGCATATTTTCATCGTTTAATTATAAGTATCAATAAGTATCAGTCATTCCAGTAGTCGTCATTGTTTCAATAGTGACAACGAGGGTTCCTACCATACTTATGACCAACGCAAACCCACTGTCATCTCAAATTCCTCCAGTTCTTGGTGAGTTTCAAATACAACATGTGTGTGTGTGTGTGTGTGTATGTGTGTAAAAGATGGGGTGCGTGTGCATGTGTGTGTGTGTATTTCTGTTTTTACTGACAAAAGCATGGCATGACTGCTGTCGCTCTGGAAGGGAAGAGAATGAAATTGTAATTGAGATTGTAATTGTATTTATTATACAACTGCGTTGATAATGTACGTCAGTATTTTGTTTACATCACAAAAGTTGGCCTATACGCACCAGAACAATCATAAAAGTGTAGATATAATACTTGTTTAACTCCTTTTCAACATTTAACAGTGGAAAATCAAATTACCATCATGCACGAGTTTCCTTCTCGTTAGGCATGACCAGGGGCGGCGCCAGGATATTTTGATATGTGGGCTGATAACCCACGTGCATGACAGAGGGGTTTTTTTACGTTTTAAAGGAACAAAATGGGACTATTGTATAGTTGCATGACCCAGCCTCCCCCATACCGGGCATGGTGCCTCAATTGATAGAGCGTCCGCCTCATGAACGGGAGGTCGTGGGCTCGATCCCCGGCCGAGTCATACCAAAGACTTACAAAAATGGGACCTTCTGCCTTCTAGCCAGGCGCTCGGCATATAAGAATGGAGAAGGGTAATAATAACATATTATGTTATTCAGGGCCTGCTGGAAGATCAGCTAATAGCTGAAGTGGCTACCCTGGGTAAATAAGAGTTATTATTATTATTATTATTATCATTACTATTATTATTACTATTATTATTATTACTCTTCTTTCTTCTACTTTTCTCCTTCCTTTTCTCCGTTTTTATCACTTGGAAAATCATTCATTTAAAACAATCATTTTGGTTCAGAAAAACAGCCTTGAAATTAAAACACCTTACTCTAAAACATTTTTTGATACTGATGTCATTTTACTCGGAACATGTTCTACCCAATATGAGAAGAAAAATAATGTTTCAGTGATGTAGCTGAATGCTAGATAGCATGTGTTGCACTCTTTCTAGGGATCCTTGTATATCTTTGTTAAAAGTCATCATCTTAACATTAAAACTAATGCAGGCATGTCTTCCTATTCATTTTTTCGTGCCACTTTGCTCAGAATATCTTGATAATAACATCTTATATTTCATGACTGTTCTTTTTGTCCAATGTTAACTGATGGAAAATCTCATTATAAATCCCCTACCCCAAAGTATAAGGGACCCATCAAACCTATGATTGACCATCTACATTATAGACCACCATAATGTTAAGTCATACTTTGTGAGCGTATTCATAGCCGTCGGGTGTAGCCCTGCAAGCCACCAAAACACCCCCCCCCCCCCCTCCTCCACTAAAAAAAATATTAGAAAATTAAGAAAAAAAAAATTAAGTTACAAACTATGTCAACAGGAAGCGTAGTTTGACTGTGCACTTCTCCAAACGAAAAAGTGAAAAATTTCAAGTTATTTGTCAGCAGACAAAAATTGTATTGGTCTGAATGTACTGCACTTGAAGTTATCAGAATCACAGATTAATTTGGTCTCCTTTGTTTTCTTCGTCATGAGAATAGGAAGGGACAGAAAGGTGCTGTAACTGACTAAAAATCGTTCATATTCTGCCCCATGTACTCATAATTAATCTGCATTTGCCACACTCGACCCAGGTGAGGTAAATGGGTATCTGGCAGGAATTAATTCCTTAAAATGCTTGTGCACTGTAATGGCAGCCGGGCTAAAGCCAGGGTAATAATATCCAAAGTCCTGCGGAACCACATAGAGGCGTTAGATAATAATGGGATGTGCGCTATACAAGAAAAGAATATTATTATTATTATTATAATTATTCTGAATATATAGATCCACAATGGACCTGCGTATCGTCGAAGTGTTACCGTCTTGATGCTACAAAACGAAACTGGCAAGAGGCTAAGAACTTTTGTCAAAACCTCGCGACAGTAAATACGATCACCGGAGACAAGAAACCATCTCTCCTGTTCTTGAACACCACCGAAGAGTTCGACATCGTGAACGGAATGGCATTGTCTACGTCTGTCTGGATAAACTGTAACGACATGGCAAATGAGGGAGAATTCGTCTGTGATGTAGATGGTACTGGAACTAGGGAAACTGCAACAAGTAAGCATGCTATCAGTTGATATAATAAAGAAAGAGATCACGTGCTTGAATTACACAATATGATTTTTAAAATAATAACATGATTTCACTTCAAATGAAATGTTTAATAGTGGTATTCTTTTGTCCAATAGAATAATGAATTAAATCTAATTTCTTTATACATGACCAAGTCCACGATCTTGTATCCCATACGTTAACGACTTCATTAAGATTTATACGTTATGAAGAATATCATAACCCTACTCAAGCTTGGATCATATTCATACATGAATGAAAATGTAAAAATATTTCCCTTATTGCTGTGATATAATCTGCTTTTTTTCACCGCAGTTGTGAGCGTCCGGTTTAAGTGTTAATTGTTGTCCGCCTTCAAAGTCTTTTTAGTTAGTTGTCATGAGGAGGGTGAATAATTACCAGTGATCATGATAATATATACTGCAAATACATTATTTTCAAAATTTCATTTTGAATCAGACTCTGTATCTAGATGAGTATTTTAAACCAAATACGTCCATATTTTCTCTTTCTCTAGACTGGCACGATGGTGAGCCTAGTGGACAAAGTAACAGCAATGAGGACTGTGTAGAGGTGGGGAGATGGAATGATGATAAGTGGAACGATTCTGGGTGCAACAACCTTTACCACACAGTATGTCAGATACTGTTGTAAGGATGCAGAATGGAAGAATGAGAGCATTTCCAACAAATAATTATAATAATAATAATAATATTCTGGATTTGTATAGCGCCTGATAATCAACCTTTAAGTTAATTTCAAAATGATTAGCACCTTTACGTCAATTGTGAACCTGATCGATTAAATGTTCGGATTTTGCCTCTCCGAGGCAATGAACATTTTTGGTCCTTGTCGGAGATCATAGAACCAAATTGTCGGAAGCTTTAACCCATTGGCTACTGGAACAGGGTTACCCATGTATTAAATCTATGGAACTCGGTAGTCAACGGGTTAAGCCCTTATGCTCTTCACAATGATATACCGGGTGTCCCAGAAAAAGCGGAACGGTGGATTTTCAGTACTTTACCTTTAGAAAGTAGATAATCTTTTTACTTTAGTATGTAAAGCATCTTCTATCAAAGAGAATGATACAAAGATCATTAAATTTGGTGAAGTAATTTTGATTCTATGCCCGTTTCTTAAAATACAGTAATTTTCGAATTTCCCATGTTTTTCGCGACAGTGGAGAGAAGAATGTGTCGGGAATGGCCTTTCATATGGCATGTGTGTGGCACGTTTTGTTGCTGACATGCATCAATGGACTTCCCTCAAACATCGTATTACGAAAGGCCGTCCCGACACAAAGATTTGAAAATGACTGTATTTAAGAAACGGGCATAGAATACAAATTGCTTCACCGAATTTAATGATCTTGGTATCATTTGCTTCTGTAGACGATGCTACACCCACTGATGTAAAAAGATTATCTACTTTTTGAAGGTAAAGTACTGAAAATCCACCGTTGCACTTTTTCTGGGACACCTGGTGTAACAGAGCTCTTTCTTTCTTTCTCTCTCTCTCTCTCTCAAATAAAGGTCTATTTTCTAGAGGCCCTCACACATTTAAAATTTGTCAAATCGGCGGTTCAAATTATCGCTCTGGGATCCGAGGAGGTTTTGTCCGTTCATTTTTACAAAGACTTTTCCACTTTTTTTTCAACCTTTGCTTTACATTGGACCTCGAAATATTGTTAGTTTATAGATCCCCTCTCAAAGTATGTAATGAGAGAGAAAACAATAAGTTTTTAAAATATGAATGGAATTGGCATATTCGTCGGTTCACTAAGTAAAAATGCTGAAGATGACTTCCAGCCAGTGGACAACACATAGCCCACTCCCTGCATAATTATTACGACTAGCGTTCATAGTACACTCGTATACCCCCATCAACAGAGATGCATCCGAGGTGAATGTCATAACCTATATACATGTACACAAAAAGGAATTACCGCACACATGAAAGGACATAAACTGGAAAAACTTGTTGCTCCGGGCTATAGGGTAAGGGTTGTAACTGGGTTTAAGGGATGAGGGTGAGGGTGAAGATGAGCGTGAAGGTGAGGGTGAGGATAAGGATGAGGATAAGGATGTGGGTGAGGATGAGCTTGAGGATAAGGATGAGGGTGAGGTGAAAATGAGTGCGAGGATGAGGGTGAGGGTGAGGATAAGGACGAGGGTGAGGATGAGCTTGAGGATAAGGGTGAGGGTGAAGATGAGTGTGAGGATAAGGATGGGGGTGAGGATGAGCTTGAGGATAAGGATGGGGATGAGGGGGATGAGGATGAGGATGAGGGTGAGGGTGAGGATGAGCTCGAGGGTAAGGATGAGGAGGAAGATTTGGATAAGGGTGAGGGTGGGTGAGGGTGCATGAGGATGAGGGTGAGAGTGAGGATCAGTGGATGAGGGAGAGGATGAGGATAAGGGTGAGGATGAGCTTGAGAATAGGAATGGGGATGAGGGAGAGGGTGAGGGTGAGGGTGAAGTTTGTCTCAATATCAGTGGTGGGGTGATGACGAATCCTCAAGGGAGCAGCTCCCCACTCACCCAACCCACAGTTTGCCAACCCTGCAATAGACGATATGTTCATATTATATTAGGAGTTCTTAGCATTTTTAAAAGACAGTGGAATTTTGCATCTAGACTTCACCAAGAACGGCAACGGATAAGTAAAGCAATGATAACGATAAGAGTGACCACGCCTGAACGATGAAATCGGCTGGATTTTGTCCATTAACTGATTAAACGAAGATGAAAAGTGTTCGCACTAATCCTGCTAATTACAGGCGCACACCATAACGCCCAGTTGTGCGTTGCATTTTGAGTTGGGATTTATCATGTTTATTTGTTTCAAGTTTGGGTTAATGTTAGACTTATGTGTTTCAAGTCTGGATTATAATCATGGCCGTACTCAGCAGGGGGGACAGTGCCCCCCCCCCCGAAATTTTCAAGACTTACATTTCTTTACTGAAAATTTAAAAATTCCACTCAAAGTGTGCACCAGATCCTACAATTTTCTATGTTTCTTCGAACATTTTACGTATTCTTGCCCCTCCCCGAAAATAATTCTGCGTACGGCCCTGATTATAATCAAATCGATGTATGTTCAATTAGTATCATTTTGATGTGTTTAGAGTTTGATAAGTACATGTATCAAGTTTATGCATTTCTAGTTTGGATTAGTATCATGTTGATATATTTAGGCCCAGGGGCGGCACTACGGGGGCATGGGGGGCCCCCCCCCCCCTCCCCCACGATTTTTCAAGTGATCAAAAAAAGAAAAGAAAAATTGAAAAAAAGCATAAAAGAGAGGAGGATGAAAGAAGTATATGGGGGCAGAGAGGGCTGGGACGTGCAACTTTATGTTAGTTATAAA
This sequence comes from Echinometra lucunter, assembly GCA_029962745.1. NCBI lineage: Eukaryota > Metazoa > Echinodermata > Echinoidea > Camarodonta > Echinometridae > Echinometra > Echinometra lucunter. The sequence goes on from CM057156.1 coordinate 4,062,982, forward strand.
TACACCCCTATTTTTTTCATTTAAAATGTAAAAAACTCACGCGTGGGTCATCCCCCCCCCCCATGAAAATACCCTGGCGCCGCCCCTGTTTAGGCCTTAAGATTGGATTGGTGTCAGTTTTATATTTTTAGTATGGATTAGAATCGTATCGATGTATGTGGGGTAGTTTGGATTTGATGTATTGAGGAGTTTAAAAAGTTTCAAGTTCAGGCATTTTAACTTCGGAGTCTTATGTATCTTAAGTGTGCATTGGTATCGGTTTAATGTAAGTAGATTGTGGATTAGTTAGTATCAAGTCGATATATATATTCATTTAGGAGAAGTATCAAGTTCATGCATTTTGAGTTAGTAATAGTGTCAGTCGTAAATATTTCGAGTGTGGATTAGTGTACGTCTTATGAATTTCGGATGTGGCTAAGTATTGAATTTGTGTATTTAGATTTTTGATCAGTACCACATTATCTGTAAAGAATTAGCAACAACTTAACTGATGGTTAATTTGGACGAGTATCCATTAGGCTTAGATTGATATCAAGTTTATGCATTGATGATTGATTGATAGATGGATGGTTGGATGGATTGATTAATGGATGGATGGATAGAGGATTTCATCGCTTTGAACTTTATAATGTTTAATTCAGATTAGTATCGTTCGTTCTTTGGTTGGTTCGTTTATTTATTCATCTGTAAAAAAAGCAAATGTATTTACATGCATATCACATGATATTTGTGTATAATGATAAGAAAATATTGCAGTGTATGAAATGAAATAGGAGGACTAAAGATAAATCCAGTGATGGCCTTGTTGAGACATGTATCCTCGATAATGTCGTGTATGAATAACAATTCAGTTTTCTTTTCAGTTTACGTTTAAAAGAATAGATACACTTCAACTCTTTAAGATTTGGGGGATTAAGAGAATTCCATAGTTTCGGTCTGGTGAAAGTAAAAATGTGATAAGCAAAAAATGTTCCTGTTCTTGGTAAACGAAGTATAAGTTACTTATTAAAGTGTTGATTCCTTGCAAACGTTGAGTAAGAAATACCGTGGTGGCGTGGGTAACGTCCGTACCGTGCGAGGCCCATTTCCCATTTGCAGGTCGACAACTATTTCCAAAATAGCAGACGCCGCGAGTGAGAGTTGACCAATAAAATTGATGGAATATTTAACTGACTGAAGGATGCCGAGCTCAGGGAAGAAGAAGGATGAGTTAGTAGAACAAGCAGTGAGAGCCCAGGGAAAATATGAAGTGTTAGAAGGCTGTAATCACTTAGAATAGGAGCGGAAGATGCGACTACTGCAAGGTGTTAATGGACTGTTGTCGGCCCATCTCGCAGAATTAACGCGCTAGAGTGACTGTCGCAACTGAAGCGAGTGAATTGAAACGAATATATATTCCATTGATCCATGAAACGTAATTGGATGAAAAAAAGAGAACTACAACAGGGTACAAAGAGTAGAATGTTGTTTAACGTTTTATAACAAATTTATTCATCATCAGTTTTTGTGTATTAAGATATATCTCATCAAGTGCATTTCGAGTTTGGATTTGGATCTTACCCATTTCGAGTTTGGATTATTATCGAGCTTGTGCATTTCTGATTTTGATTAGTATCAAGTTTGTGTATTTAGAGTGTGGATTAGTGGCATTAAATGCATTTAAACTTTAGATTATACTTTCAATTTAATTTTCTTATAGTTTCAAAACACATTGACAGCCAAAGAAATCGACAAAGTCAGTCTGATGAACATCTCGGGGAAATTTTCGAAAGAGAGGAAAGCAGGAGAACGAGGATGACTACGAGAGGACGAGAGGAAATGAGGAGGAGGATGAGAAGGAGAGGAGGAGGGGGAGGAGATGAGGACGAGGGGAGAGGACGAGGATAACGACGAGAAGAAGAGAAGAGAAAAGGAGGAGAGGAGGAGATGACGAGAGAATGAGATGAGGAAGAGAGGAGAGGAGGATGGGAGGAGGAGATGACGAGAGGAGAGGAGGATGGAAGGAGGAGATGACGAGAGGAGAGGAGGAGGATGACGACGAGAGGAGAAGAGGAGGAGAGGATGAGATGACGAGAGAAGGAGATGAGGACGAGAGGAGAAGAAGAGTGGATGAGAAGGAAAGGAGGAGGGGGAGGAGATGAGGAAGAGGGGAGAGGACGAGGATAACGACTAGAAGAGGAGGAGGAGGAGGAGTGGAGGAGGCGAGAGAAGGAGATAAGGACGAGAGGAGGAAAATAGGAGGAGATGTGGAGGACATGACGAGAGGAGATGAGAACGAGAGGAGAAGAGGAGGAGAGGAGATGACGAGAAAAGCAGAGGAAAGGAGGAGGAGAAGTGGAGGACATGACGAGGGAAGATGAGAACGAGAGGAGAAGAGGAGGATGAGAGGAGATGACGAGAGAAGCAGAGGAGAAGAGGAGATGAAGAGAGAAGGAGATGAGGACGAGATGAGAAGAGTATGAGAGGAGATGACGAGAGAAGTAGAGGAGAGGAGTAGGAGGAGAAGAGGAGGAGATGACGAGAGCAGAGGAGGAGAGGAGGAGGAGGGGAGGAGATGACGACGAAAGGAGATGAGGACGAGATGAGAAGAGTATGAGAGGAGGAGATGACGAGAGAAGCAGAGGAGAGGAGTAGGAGGAGAAGACGAGGAGATGACGAGAGAAGAGGAGGAGAGGAGGAGGAGAGGAGGAGATGACGAGGAAAGGAGATGAAAACGAGATGAGAAGAGGAGAAGATGACGAGAGGAGGAGGGGAGGAGGTGAGGAAGAGGGGAGAGGACGAGGATAACGACAAGAAGGGGAGGAGAGGAGGAGATGACGAGAGAATGAGATGAGGACGAGAGGAGGAGGATGACAACGTGAGGACGAGAGGATAAGAGGAGGAGAGGATGAGAGGAGATGACGAGAGAAGCAGAGGAGAGGAGGCGAGGAGGAGATGACGAGAGAAGGAGATGAGGACGAGAAGAGAAGAGGAGGAGAGGATGAGATGACGAGAGAAGGAGTTGAGGACGAGAGGAGAAGAGGAGGATGAGAGGAAATGACGAGAGAACTAGAGGAGAGGAGGAGGAGGAGGAGATGAAGAGAGAAGGAGATGAGGACGAGAGGAAAAGAGGGGCCGAGATGACGAAAGAAGTATAGAAGGAAAGGATGAGATGGCGGGAGGAGATGACGAGAGAAGGAGATGAGGACGGGAGGAGATGAGGAGGAGATGACGAGAGAGAAGGGGAGGAGGAGAGAGCGTTTTCTGCTCTAGAGGAACCATGCTGCCCTACTTTGGCAAAAGGAAGCAAGTGACAAAAGTGATATTTCACGTAAAAGGACAAATTTTGTATGTCATTTTCATTGCCATCAATGCATTTTAATGACATAATAATAATAATAATAATAATAATAATAATAATAATAATAATATAATAATAATAATAATAATGATAATAATAATAATAACAAGAAGAAGAAGAAGAAGAAGAAGAAGAAGAAGAATTTTAATTATTATAATAAAAATAATAATAATGATGATGATGATGATTATAATCTCAAAGGATAAGATTGTATCCTTTAGGCCACCCCTCTCCCCCGAATTTCAAACCCCTAAGAGGCGCCTGAAAAGGGATAATATTGTGTTGTCGTTGTTTTTTTCTTGCTTGCTTGCTTGCTTGCTTGTCTGCCATTTTTTTTTTTGAGTAACCCTTCCCCTTCCGTGAAAAAAGTAAAGAGATGTAAAAACATGTATCTTGAAATCCGCCATTCGATCCAATTTGGAGCTCTGTGTTGTTGTTGTTTTTTTAAAGAAACATACAAGAGAGCAATAGAGATAAAATGCCTTCCTCAAAGGGAAAAAGTGCCGTGCCGGGAATTGAACCCCCGATTTTCGTGTCTCCAATCAAGCGTCTTAAAAACCACTTGACTACGACACCTCCCCTGGTCAGTGAGCGCCGACCACGGATTTTTTTTTTTCTTAATATGCTGCCCTCTTGTGAAATGACGTTGGGTGTTGTACTGCACTGGGCCGGGGGCGCGTTTCCGTTTTACACCGTAGCTTAGGCAGTTTTTCGATTAATTGCATCAAACGTGCTGATTTCAAAGTCTAGGTTTCTTTTCAACCATAGAGATATATGAATCTCTCCTACGCCCTATACAGCGGCGCACGCGGCGATCGTGTACGTGTACAGAGAGAATAGATGAAAGAAAAGGCAAAGAAATACAGAAGGAAAAGGGGCCTTCAAGGAACTGAAGGCGAAGAAACAGACGAGAGGATTGCCCAAAGAAATGTAAAAAGAAAGATGGATCCAAAGGGGATCCATAGGCTTAGAAGTCCATAAAGAAAAGGGAAAGGTATAGATAAAAGAAAAAAAACACCGTGAAATACTATGAATTCTGTATCCTCTGTTTTTCTTCATGTATTTCTTTGTTCTTCTATCTTCTTCTCTCTCCTTATGTATTTCATTGTTTTTTCTCATCAGGCTCAGCCATAGAGAAATATAACTCTATGGGCTCAGCTCGTTCGCGCACATACAATGCATGCAGTGGATATCTTGGCTGTCGTCTTTGTGCGCTGAGGACTTAGACTCTTTCACCAGAGCACTTGTAGAATTTTTTTCGAAAAAATGCCTAGGCAACGGTGCAAAAACGGAAACGCGCGGGCCGGGGATTCCCCGCACGTAATTTACCCGCCGATTTCATGCAATGCATGCAAGTGATCGTGATCAGCATAACAAACCTGTAAGTAAGTGATACCAGAATGGAGCTTGGCATGACTTGGACTGGAGTCGAGTGAGAGAGACGGGCATCTTTGGTAAGTTATAATTAAGTTAGTTAGATCGCAAACTCTTCGACCTAATGAAGGTTATGTCGGGTTTAACTTTAGTTTAAATTACACTGGGCCGCGATGTCCGCGTTCTCCACGGTTCAAAAAAAGTGTGGAGCTCCAGGATTTATTTTATACTTGGGGCACCCAGTTTGCTAATTAATGCTTTGTCCTTTTGTACTGCTAGCTTGTCCCATATTTTGTTTTGTGGTGGGTTTAACCCTTGAACCTTGCTCAACCATGTCAACATGCTTCCTTTATAATATGCCAATTACTCACTAATTATGGGATTAAAAAGGTTTTGACACGGTTTTAGTTGTGTAACACTAGATCTAGTAACATTAGGTTCTGACAGAACCTAATGTTACAGTGCACAAAGTAGAATTGAACTCAAACTCTGTTTCCCTCTGTAATGGGGTTTTATGTGTAAGAAAGAAAGTTATACTTCCTCCTAAGACCTAACAAGTTCCTGAAGATGATGTTATTGTGTCTGTGCATCCACCCTGATCCAGGCATGCTCTTGCATGGTACTCTGACTGGTTCATAAACAGTCAGGGATTTCCCTGGTTCAGTGGATAATCAATGAATAAATGTAAAGCTGTCCTCTTGTACTGCTTGCCCCATACTTCCTTTTGTGGTGGGTTTAACCTTGGAAGACCAACATGCTTCCTATTTAATATGCTAATTACTCACTAATTATGGGATTATCAGATAGTTTAGCCCAGAACTGGTGTATGGTGCGGTACAGACAAGACAAGACGAATCTACTGCTTTTGTTGCTGCTCAGATTTGTTAAGAAAGCAGACATGTATGAGAATAAATACACTGTTTTTTTCACTCTTTCTCATACCATGATACAGGTTAAAATAGTAAATAATGGTGGCTAACTAGAGATACTACAGAGGAGAGGACTGTGAGCCAAGAAACTACTTAGGAAAAAAACAATAAAAATGCCAAAGAAGAGAATCCCCAAGCATGGGCGAGGGAAAGCTTCATACGCAGCAAAACAAAAAGAATCAGCTGCAAAGGAGACGTCTGGCCCCTCACAAGAACTTGAAACATTGGGAGCAACATGTGGTAAGTTAAAATGTCACTTAATGTATCCATGGCCAAGTGCTTAACCAAGGTCATTTTGAATTTTT
>CM057156.1:4069429-4083631 GCA_029962745.1 Echinometra lucunter
TTTTTTTTTTTTTTTTTTTTTTTGGGGGGGGGGGGAAGGGGGACACTGTCCCCTGCACTGTCCCCTGCCCCCCCCCCCCCCCCCCCCGCTGAATGCGGCCATGATCATAATCCAGACTTGAAACACATAAGTCTAACATTAACCCAAACTTGAAACAAATAAACATGATAAATCCCAACTCAAAATGCAACCCACAATTGGGCGTTGTGGTGTGCGCCTGTAATTAGCAGGATTAGGGCGAACACTTTTCATCTTCCTTTAATCAGTGTTAATGGACAAAATTCAGCTGATTTCATCGTTCAGGCATGATCATTCTTATCGTCATCATTGCTTTACTTATCTGCTGCCGTTCTCGGTGAAATCTAGATATGCAACATTCTACTGTCTTTTAAAAATGCTAAGAACTCCTAATATCATGAATATAGCGTCTATTGCAAAATATGGGTTGGGTGAGTGGGGAGCCGCTCCCTTGAGGATTCGTCATCACCCCACCACTGACTGATATTGAGAAAAACCTCATTCTCACCCTCACCCTCACCCTCATCCTCACCCTTATCCTCATCCTCTCCCTCATCCACTGATCCTCACCCTCACCCTCATCCTTCTCCTCTCCCTCATTCTCATCCTCATGCATCCTCACCCTCATCCTCATTCCCATGCACCCTCACCCTCATCCTTATTCCCATGCACCCTCACCCTCATCCTCACCTTCATCCCCATGCATCCTCACCCACCCTCACCCTCATCCTTACCCTCACCCTCATCCTCACCCTTATCCTCATCCTCTCCCTCATCCACTGATCCTCACCCTCATCCTCATCCTTCTCCTCTCCCTCATTCTCATCCTCATGCATCCTCATCCTCATCCTCATTCCCATGCACCCTCACCCTCATCCTCACCCTTATCCTCATCCTCATCCACTGATCCTCACCCACCCTCATCCTCATTCCCATGCACCCTCACCCTCATCCTCACCCTTATCCTCATCCTCTCCATCATCCACTGATCCTCACCCTCACCCTCATCCTTCTCCTCACCCTCATCCTCATTCCCATGCACCCTCACCCCCCATCCTCACCTTCATCCCCATGCATCCTCACCCACCCTCATCCTTACCCTCACCCTCATCCCCATGCACCCTCATCCTCATCTTCACCCTCACCCTCACACTCACACTCATCTCCAACCTCACCCTCATCCTCATCCTCACCCCCTCATCCTCATTCTCATCCTTATACTCAAGCCCATCCTCATCCTCATCCTTATCCTCACCCTTACCCTCATCCTCACACTCATCTTCATCCTCACCCTCACCCTCACCCTCACCCTCATCCCTTAAACCCAATTATAACCCTAACCCTATAGCCCAGAGCAATTACTTTTCCCAGTTTATGTCCTTTCAAGTGTGCGGTAATGCCTTTTTGTGTACATGTATATAGGTTATGACATTCACCTCAGATGCAACTCTGTTGATTGGGGTATACTAGTGTACTATGAACGCTAGTCATAATATGCAGGGAGTGGGCTATGTGTTTTACACTGGCTGAAGTCATCTTCAGCATTTTTACTTATTGAACCGACGAATATGCCAATTACATTCACATTCTGAAAACTTATTGTTTTCTCTCTCATTACATACTTTTTGATGGGATCTATAAACTGACAATATTTCGCGGTCCAATGTAAAGCAAAGGTTGAAAAAAAGTGGAAAAGTCTTTGTAAAAACGAACGGACAAAACTTCCTTGGATCCCAGAGTGATAATTTGAACCGCTGATTTGACAAATGTTATATGTGTGAGGGCCTCTAAAAAGTAGGTGTTTATTTGAGAGAGAGAGAGAGAGAGAGAGAGAGAGAGAGAGAGAGAGAGAGAGGGAGAGAGAGAAAGAAAGAAAGAGCTCTGTTATACCAGGTGTCCCAGAAAAAGGTGGAACTGTGGATTTTCAGTACTTTACCTTCAAAAAGTAGATAATCTTTTTACATCAGTGGGTGTAGCATCGTCCACAGAAGAAAATGATACCAAGATCATTGAATTCGGTGAAGCAATTTATATTCTATGCCCGTTTCTTAAAATACAGTCATTTTCAAATTTTTGGCGACTGAGGAGAGCAGCTTTGTGTTGGGATGGCCTTTCGTAATACATGTACGATGTTTGAGGGAAGTCCATTGATGCATGTCAGCAACAAAACGTGCCACACACATGCCATATGAAAGGCCATTCCCGACACAATTCTTCTCTCCACTGTCGCGAAAAACATGCGAAATTCGAAAATTACTGTATTTTAAGAAACGGGCATAGAATCAAAATTGCTGTAATGATCTTGGTATCATTCTCTTTTGTAGGAGATGCTTTACATACTAAAGTAAAAGATTATCTACCTTCTAAAGGTAAAGTACTGAAAATCCACCGTTCCGCTTTTTCTGGGACACCCGGTATATCATTGTGAAGAGCATAAGGGCTTAATCCGTTGACTACCGAGTTCCATAGAATTAATACAAGGGTAACTCTGTTCCAGTAGCCAATGGGTTAAAGCTTCCTACAATTTGGTTCTATGATCTCCGACAAGGACCAAAATGTTCATTGCCTCGGAGAGGCAAAATCCGAACATTTAATCGATCAGGTTCATAATTGATGTAAAGGTGTTAATCATTTTGAAATTAACTGAAAGGTTGATTATTAGGCGCTATACAAATCCAGAATATTATTATTATTATTATTATTATTATTATTATTATTATTATTATTATTATTATTATTTGTTGGAAATGCTCTCATTCTTCCATTCTGCATCCTTACAACAGTATCTGACATACTGTGTGGTAAAGGTGGTCGCACCCAGAATCGTTCCACTTATCACCATACCGTCTCCCCACCGCTACACAGTCCTCAGTGTTGTTACTATGTCCACTAGGCTCACCACTGTACCAGTCTAGAGAAAGAGAAAATATGGACGTATTTGGTTTAAAATACTCATCTAGATACAGAGTCTGATTCAAAATTTCATTTTGAAAATAATGTTTTTGCAGTATTATGTTATCATGATCACTGGTAATTATTTACTCTCCTCATAAAACTAAGCAGAAAGACTTTGAAGGCGGACAATAATTAACACTTAAACCGGACGCTCACAACTGCGGTGAATCAAAGCAGATTATATCACAGCAATAAGGGAAATATTTTTACATTTTCATTCATGTATGAATATGATCCAAGCTGAGTAGGGCTATGATATTCTTCATTACGTATAAATCTTAATGAAGTCGTTAACGTATGGGATGCAAGACCGTGGACTTGGTCATTTAAAGAAATTAGATTTAATTTATTATTCTAACTATTAGACCAAATAGTATACCACCTATTAAACATTTCATTTGAAGTGGAATCATGTTATTATTTTAAAAATCCTATTGTGTAATTCAAGCACGTGATCTGCACGTGTTCTCTTTCTTTATTATTTCAACTGATAGCATGCTTACTTGTTGCAGTTTCCCTAGTTCCAGTACCATCTACATCACAGACGAATTCTCCCTCATTTGCCATGTCGTTACAGTTTATCCAGACAAACGTAGACAATGTCATTCCGTTCACGATGTCGAACTCTTCGGCGGTGTTCAAGAACAGGAGAGATGGTTTCTTGTCTCCGGTGATCGTGCTTACTGTCGCGAGGTTTTGACAAAAGTTCTTAGCACCTTGCCAGTTTCGTTTTGTAGCATCAAGACTGTAACACTTCGACGATACGCACGTCCATTGTGGATCTATATATTCAGAATAATTATAATAATAATATTCCATTCTTGTATAGCGCATATCACATTAATATCTAACGCCTCTATGCGCTTCCACAGGACTTTGGATATTATTACCCTGGCTTTAGCCCGGCTGCCATTACAGCGCACAAGCATTTTAAGGAATTAATTCCTGCCAGATACCCATTTACCTCACCTGGGTCGAGTGTGGCAAATGCAGATTAATTATGAGTACATGGGGCAGAATATGAACAATTTTTAGTCAGTTACAGCCCCTTTCTGTCCCTTTCTATTCTCATGACGAAGAAAACAAAGGAGACCAAATTAATCTGTGATTCTCATAACTTCAAGTGTAGTACATTCAGACCAATACAATTTTTGTCTGCTGACAAATAACTTGAAATTTTTCACTTTTTCGTTTGGTGAAGTGCACAGTCATACTACACTTCCTGTTGACATAGTTTGTAACAGACACCCGTTTTTGTTTTTGTTCTTATTTTTTTTACTTTTTTTTGAGTGGAGGGGGGGGGGCTGTTTTGGTGGGTGGCAGGGCTACACCCGACGGCTATGAATACGCTCACAAAGTATGACTTAACATTATGGTGGTCTATAATGTAGATGGTCAAATCATAGGTTTGATGGGTCTCTAATACTCTCGGTAGGGGATTTATAATGAGATTTTCCATCAGTTAACATTGGACAAAAAGAACAGTCATGAAATATAAGATGTTATTATCAAGATATTCATCACTGAATCCCGCCATTTGCAAAACCAACCTGTGTATGTTTTTTTGTGTGGCATTTCAGGTCACTTGTATATTTCAACTCTGATGCTTTTGAAATACATTTTTCAGAGCTTCGTATTTACACAATTATATACACTTATATGATGTAAAGCTGTGCAGTTCAAATTTCCAAAAATTACTCAAAACCCATGTCAAAAGAATAAAAGAACAATGTCCCGGAAAATATGTGGTATACAAATTTACAACTAATCAAAATACACTTTTCCCAAGCGGAGTATGGCTTACCTGTATTGATAGTAACATTGAAGATACAAGTGGCATTATTTCCACTCTTGTCGGCAAAGACGTACTTTACAACGGTTGACCCTACTGGGAATTCATCATCTGGGTTATGGTTGTGATAGAGCAATGTAACATTTCCCGATGTATCGGTAGCCGATGGCGGGGTGAAGTTAACGGACACATTCGGAGTACCAAGCTCCATACCAAGCTCCATGGCCACCGTCAAGGTGATATCCTCAACACAGGAAACATTCGGAGGAGTCGTGTCTTCTGAGCAAGTGACAAGAAAGTTCGAAGAAAATTATCGAAGTTCGTAAATCATATTCATTTCGATTTTATGGATTACAATTATACACTATAAGACACATGAACGATTTTTTTTCTCAGATACGAAAACCTATCATTGCCTATGGAAAAGTTTAATACGAAAGGAAAGTAAAGGAGACATAAAACGTATTTCCTAGATGTGAGAAAAGAAAGCAAAACGCAACACGAGAAAAATTCAATTTTGTAGTAATCTTGATCAATAAAACAAAGGGGGGAAAAAAAGAAGGTGAAAGCAAGGCGGAAAGCCGGAACTGATCATGAAACCAGTCAATGTATTAGATTCAATCTAAAAACTACAATTTTCTATACAATTTTTCCATCTTACTTTTGGAACAGAGACTTTAAGGTTGATATTATTATTCAATGCAGAATTGTAAAAATTGCGTAACAGTTGAAATACATTCTTTATTTATTCGGGGATGCCTCCTGTCGTTAGCTCTAACTGCCGTTTCGAAAGGATATCACATGTTCCTCATTCAAATGTTTTACTTACGTGTATTGATAGTAACATTGAAGATGCAAGTGGCATTATTTCCACTCTTGTCGGCAAAGACATATTTTACGATGGTTGACCCTACTGGGAATTCATCATCTGGGTTATGGTTGTGATAGAGCAATGTAACATTTCCCGATGTATCGGTAGCCGATGGCGGGGTGAAGTTAACGGACACATTCGGAGTACCAAGCTCCACCGTCAAGGTGATATCCTCAACACAGGAAACTTTCGGAGGATTTATGTTATCTGAGCAAAGTGGCACGAAAAAATGAAAAGGAAGACATGCCTGCATTAGTTTTATGTGAAGATGATGACTTTTAACAAACAAAGATATACAAGGAGCCCTAGAAAGAGTGCAACACATGCTATCTAGCATTCAGCTACATCACTGAAACATTATTTTTCTTCTCATATTGGGTAGAACATGTTCCGAGTAAAATGACATCAATATAAAAATGTTTTAGAGTAAGGTGTTTAAATTTCAAGGCTGTTTTTCTGAACCAAATTGAAGGAGAAAAGTAGAAGACAGAAGAGTATGGGGGAGGCAGGGTCATGCAACTATACAATAGTCCCATTTTGTTCCTTTAAAACGTAAAAAAAACTCTCTGTCATGCACGTGGGTTCTTTGCCCACATATCAAAATACCGTGGCGCCGCCCCTGGTCATGCCTAACGAGAAGGAAACTCGTGCATGATGGTAATTTGCTTTTCCACTGTTTAATGTTAAAAAGGAGTTAAACAAGTATTATATCTATACTTTTATGATTGTTCTGGCCCGTATAGGCCTACTTTTGTGATGTACAAAATATTGACGTACATTATCAACGCAATTGTATAATCAATACAATTACAATCTCCGTTTTCATTCTCTTTCCTTCCAGAGCGACAGCAGTCATGCTTTTGTCAGTAAAAACAGAAATGCACACACACACACACACACACACACGCACACACACACACACACACACACACACATATATATATATATATATATATATATATATATTCTTACTCTCACTGCAGTGTTTCCCCTGAAATCCATCGGGGCAATGACATTGGTAGCCTTGCATAGTTTCCTCACACCAGCCGTTTTCACAGGGGTTACTGTCACAATCTGAGGAATTAAAAACAAGTGCATTGATCAGCGCTAAGAATCCGCCAATTTTCTTCTAATTTCATTATTTCTCTTTGTTTATACCTGATCACTAAAAAAGATTGGACTTACTTTTACAAAAATGTAATATCAGTCATGATCATAACAGTAATTTTTTCAACCCATGGTAGCCTCAACAGTTCTAACACGGCGTCCTATGGGCCCTACTTTTCTTCTTCTTCTTCTTCTTCTTCTTCTTCTTCTTCTTCTTCTCCTCCTCCTCCTCCTCCTGTTCTTCTCCTTTCCCTTCTTCATTATTGTTCTTAATTTTCTTCTTACATCTCCTCTTCTTGTTATTCTTCTCCCTATATTTTTTTATCTTTCAAGTTTTCGTTTTTTCTGTTGTTTGTATTGCTATTAACATTATCATCATTACTATATTTATTGTCATTATTGTTACTGTAATTGTTAGTGTTATAATAATTATCATTATTATTATTATTGTTGTTGTTATTATTATGATAATTACTTTTGTTATTATTATTGTAATTATTTATTATTACTACTGACATTTAATTACTTCTATACTTATTACTACCACTATTATTATCATTATTATTATTATTGTTATTGTTATTATTATTATTATTATTATTATTATTATTATTATTGTTGTTGTTGTTGTTGTTGTTGTTGTTATTATTCACCTTACTGTCTACTACTACTTCAACTGCTGCGACCGGACTACGACGGATACTATTTTTTTCTTTTGTACTGTATTGTACCACTGATATATTTGTATTGTTATATAATCTTAAGTTTGCATTTTAACCTGGACTATATTTATGATCGTAAATAAAACCAAACCAAACCAAACCATACATTATCATTATCAACATTATTTACACCAGTATGTAGTCATTCTTTTGAAGTGGATAACTTTGTTAACGAGCCTTTCATTTTGTCTGATCCCTTTCAGGATGCATGCTCAGCTCACTAGGACATTCATGGTCTGAGCATGCGCACTGACAGTGATTAGACGATGATTTTATTTTGTTTTACAGCTTTTTATTCTTTTCTTTCAAAAAGGAAATTGCTACGTAATGTGTAACATATTCAGAACTGCAAATAATCTTCACATAAATATAAAAGTAGACAAATAGTTGACATTTCAAAACAATTCTACAAATAAATTTTCATTTTTACGAATAGAGCATATTTTAAAAGAAATTATATAAACAAAGATGTGATTTAAATTTCACACTTCATTTAAAATGAGGTAAATTTAAAAAAATACAGTTTCACTATATTTCAACAGACAAATCACAAATAAGTTTTACTTTTTGAATAAAATTGCTTCAATATAGAAAAGAAAACTGCAACTGCAATTAATTTCATTACACTTGTTTTCATATCTCCTTTACAGAGAAAGACGAATTAGAATTTAAAAAATAGACCAAAAAAAAAAAGGATAGGAGAAATAAAGAGAAGAGAGAGAGACAGACAGAGAAAGAAAATGAAATGGAGAGAGAGAGAGAGAGAAGAAAAGAGAGAGAAAAAAGGAGCAATGGTGATGGATCGACTAGCGATCTCGCAATTACATCCATGCCTCATACTTTCCGTTATTGGTCAAGGATTTTCATTGACGTTTTTGTTTTTATCCACATATATATATATATATATATATATATATATATATATACATATATCATTCAAATATGGCTGAACTGAATCAAAATAAATTCATTTATTTTGCATCATCACGTCATGGATAGATATACAAAGGTAAAATAATGGGAGGATATGAAAATAAGTATATGAATTATATTGTGTAAGTTAATATTTTCTATTTTGACATGCATATACCGATGTCTTATGTCAATGATATTTCATCACGCCTATGCATTCAAAAGTATATAAACACACTCTCATGCTCTGCACAAAATAATCAGTAATGATGCAGCTAGAGCATATAATGAGTTTTCCACTTGATCTGTTTGATATGTTTGATATGCATTGTTGCTATGATAACCGTACTTTTACAGCCTTAGCATGATTAATACCTCAATTAGGTATTTTTCCACTTTTAGCGCTCCACTGCACAGGAACAGCGTCAGTAGATATTAATATGCTAAAAGAATTTAAAGGAAGTCATCACACACGTAAGCAATAAAATTCAAAATGAAGGAAACGCAGGAAAATGAAGAAATGTATTTGATTTTTTGAAATATGGTATTCGTTCTTTAAAGTCATCATGGATGAGAAAATATCGAAATCATCATACCGATCGTTGTCAAAAAGATATTACGATGTGGGTGGACGTCCAGCTTTGATGATAAGTCATGTCTATTGCTATACGTCCAAATTTGCCCATGTTTCTTGTATAGTCCATATGATGATTAATGAAGAGTGATCTCATCCGGCGATTAGGGAACCTTTCATTTTTGTAGGCTGAAAAATTACTTAGAATATTGCATTTCCCATATCTGTATGTGTATCAAATATTCATAAATCTATAAAAGGCAGTCATTTTTGTAGGCTGAAAATTCGACTGCCTTTTATAGATTTATGAATATTTGATACACATACAGATATGGGAAATGCAATCATCTAAGTAATAACACTAATGGTGGTAGTAGTAGTAGACTTTACAGGATAATTCGTTAAACACAAGGCTATAGCCAGCCACAAGGTCTGAGTATAAAATTACGGTAAAATATGCATTATCACTTTATAAGATAAAGCATGTATCAATACAAATGAAATAATAGTCATTGTAGACAATTCAAAGCTTGAAAGTGCATGTAAAAAGAGTTTTGTACATTATTTTCATCCTTTTACAAAATTCTCACGTATGGTTACTAAATTTTAAAAAAACATGTAAAAAGGACAATATCGTTCTTATAATGCTTTCAGGATGAATGATTACAGAGTTTTTTTTTTTTAATTTGGTTCTAATTTGCTTTCACTTTTTTCTTCTAACATGTCTAACTCCTTTTTGAGTTGATAATCGATACGCAAATGACGGTTGTGATATTTTAGGGGGAGGGGACAAACTGTATTAAGAAATGTGTGTCCACCTACAGCAGAAAGTGAAACGTAAAGCATGCTACATAGTTTGTCTTGTTCGAAGAGTAACAACATGCAGTAGTAATGAAGCATTCATCATATTACCTTGTTTATTGTGATGGTTTGGATATCATTCATTTTATTTCATAAACATAGGAACCTACCAACTGCTGTTTAACAAATATGTATGTAAAACATATGGGGATTTTTTTTCTAAACAATTGCTAGTAGGTTCATAGGTTTAACAACCTGATGATTTTTAAACAACTGTTTTAAGAGTGTAGACAATTGATGCAAAGCCCCTCTAATTACATTAGTAACATTAAAGACAATATACATCACTAGACCTGTCCATCAAAAATGCAGCCCCAGAAATCATACCGAAAAAGTAAGCCTGATTATTTCTTTCTTCAGTGAGTGATTCAGTTGTTTGTTTGAGTGTTTGTTTATGCAATAATTGGACAATTGCAGGTGAGTGTATTATGTATGTGTGTGAGTGTGTGTGTGTGTGTGTGTGTGCGGGTGTGCGTGCGTGTGTGTATGTGTGTGTGATGGGGAGGAGACTACCGCCAAGTTATCTTACTTGTCAGTTATAGCCCGTGAGGTAAAGCTGGTTGGCCACCTTGGTTAATTAAATAGGTCCATTGTTTGCCCGCCGAGTAGCTGAAACATTTCTGAAACATTTTGGGTTAGTGGGGACTAGGGGTTGGCATCCCTTCTTTACGAGAAATTGGACTTCCTGTGCCTCTTCCATGTTGTGTTTCATGAACATAATAATCCTGCCATATATGGGGAAGGTTGTTCAAAGAATTGTATTCCACTGACATGACTGACAGTAGATTTCCTGCATGCTATACAATAATTATCTTATGTCTTCTCAAATTATGACAAATACCTGACAACAGCATAAGATTGTTTGTTAAATGCCTTGGTTCGGTTTGAATTGGCATTTCAATTTTCCATTTAAATACACAAACACAGCTTTCTTATTTGTTTTTTTTTTTTTCTTTTTTTGGCAGAAGGAAATATCAAGGCATACTTGCTTTTGAAGCACTCTCTTTGCCTCAGGCCGAACTTGGAAAAAAGCAAATTTGACATAACTTTTCAAAAACCTTTTTTTCATTCTGTCATGTCCGGCAGAATAAGGTATCGTTAGACTAATGAGTTATTATTTACCATGAAACTAACTTAGTTATCGGAGAGATAATATTTTTATGACAAGCTACTAAGGTAGGATATACTTTTTGATGAACATTCTGATCTCGTATACAGATATGTTATGTCAGGACATTGTTCATCGGATTGCGGCTCAAAATTGAACCGAGATCCTTTTAGTATCTTACTTAACCGGTTGACTGCTGCATTACTTCACTCCAACATAGACTTAATACAGGGGCAACCCGGTGACAGAAGACAACGGCTTAAATAAATCAGAACATCGAGCAAATTAACATCGATCTGCACTGGAAGCTCAATGAATACTTTCAAAACTTCAAAGAAACCTCCAAACGGGAGGTTAAAGCTTCACAACACTACTACCCCTTGGGTAGAAGTGTGATGCTTTTTATAAGAATAAGATGGACGAATAAGTCAGCAGTGAGAAGAATGAATGTAACGGTTAAGAAAGTGTAGCACTAGTCCATTTACCAGGGAATCTGCACACTCGATGTCCTGGAGGGATGTTGAGTTTACTCTTCCTTCTGGGACATCCACCATCAACAGATGAAGCAGGAATGAGCTTGGGAATAGTCTGTACCATGCTGCCATTGGGATGTTGTTTCTTCTTGCACTCGTTGAACATTGGTAAGGTGTAGTTTAAGCCAAGTCCATCCGAACAACATGACTTTGTCTTTGTCCCATGGCTCACTTCTGATGACACAAGCAAGACTACGAGATTTTAAAAGAAAATGTAAAAAACAGAAACGGAAGGAAAGTGATTTGAAATCAGACCAAATGTCAAAATGTTCGGAATATGACACATAATTTTAAGAATAACTTAAATAACAATGCAATGAAAAAAATAAAAAAGCAACACTAACAACACCAAAAATAACAACTACAACAATACACAAAAGGGCAGTCGATCAATATACAAAGATTAAAATGAATGAGAAATGGCGGAAGAAGGTCATTAGTCAAAGGCAAACAATGAATGTCCACGCTCATGGATATAAAAACTGCAACCCCAAATATACCTACCAAAGGACACACAGGTTACGATGGTATACATGAACTTCAAGGGTGTCATCTGTTCCTTGTCCTGTGTGTAGAATCGCAAAAATTCGGAAATATGGTCATTATCGACATAAATTCGGTGTGACCATTTATATTCCTAACATCAGCCTCATCATCACTATCAGCAGCAGCAGCAGCATCATCAGCATTATCACCATTATCAGCATCACGATCATCATCATCAACATCATCATTTAATACCATCACCATCACCATTCTCATTGTTTCATTGCCATCATCATCATCATCATCATCATCATGAAAATAATTATTATCATCACCATCATCATCATAATCATTATTATTACCATCATCATAATCACCATCATCAGCACCACCACCATCATCGTGATCATTACCATCAACATAATTATCATCATCATAATTATCATCATCATTACCATTACCATCATCATCATCATCATCATCATTACCATATCATCCTCATCATCATCATCATCATAATTATCATCATCATTACCATTACCATCATCATCATCATCATCATTACCATATCATCATCATCATCATCATCATCATCATCATCATCATTATCATCATCATCATTACCATATCACCATCATCATCATCATCATCACTACCATCACAATCATCATTATCATCATCACTACCATAACCACCACCACCACCACCATCATCATCATCACCCCCCTCATCACCACCACCACCACCACCACCACCATCATCATTACCATCATCACCATCATCATCATCATCATCACCATCACCATCACCATCACCATCATTACCATCATCATCGTCATCATTACCATATCACCATCATCATCATCATCATCATCATCACTACCATCGCAATCATCATTATTATCATCACTACCATCACCAATACCACCACCACCATCAACATCATCATCATCATCATCATCATCCCCTCATCACCACCACCACCACCACCACCATCACCATCCTCATTACCATCACCAGCATCATCATTACCATCATCATGATCATCATTACCATTTCACCATCATCACCATCATCATCATCATCATCATCATCACTACCATCGCAATCGTCATTATCATCATCACTACCATCACCAATACCACCACCACCACCATCACCAACATCATCATCATCATCATCATCATCATCATCATCATCATCACCATCCCCTCACCACCACCACCATCATTACCATCACCATCATCATCCTCATTATTTCATCGTCATCATCATTATAATGAAAATAATTGCTGCCTCAGTTTTATGGAATAACCTCCCAAACTCTCTAAGAAACATAGACACAAAAGATAAGTTCAAATCTGCACTTAAAATACACTTATTCAAAACGTGTCTTAGTTAAACAAAGTAAAATCAGTAACCTATCTGTCAATTATTTCTTTTCCCTCTCTCTCTCTCTCTCTTAAAGCGCATAGGGACATAAAGCTGTAATGTGTTATGCGCTATACAAAAACTATACATTATTATTATCATTATAATCACAATCATAATCATTACTTTCACCATCATCTTGATCACCACCATCATCTTGATCATAACCATCAACATCATCATTATCATCATCATTACCATGACCATAATCATTACCATTAGCATCATCATCACCATCACCATCACCATCATCATCACCATCATCATCACCATCATTATTATCATCACTACCATCACCATCATATCATCATCATTGTTATGAATATAGATGTAGAACACAATAGACATGCCAGCTGGCAGAGAACAACTCAGAGCATAACTGTTATGCAAATACCCCGGTGGGGGGGGGGGGGGGGGCACTCGACCCCAAAAGTGGTAGGTATGTGCCGAGGGCGAGACAAAAAGTGGGGGCTTTGGAACGGGCTTATTGTGAAAAGGAGGGTCTTCGGAACGGGCTTCGGAACTACAAATGTTTGTGAAAACGGGGGTCTTTGGAACGGTTCGCTTGCGTGTGAGTGCCTATGTATCCCTATGGAACGGGCATACGTGCATGCAGCACTCGCGCTCGCGCAGAGGCGATGGCCGGACAGTGTACAGCGCTAGCGCTCTGAGGGCCGATTTTCACCAAAAATGCAGCTCATTGCAGCGAATCAATTTGGCCGGAACGGCGTAACAAAAATTATGCGAAGCTTTTTAACGGATTTCTTTTTTCTTTTTCTCAATAAGATGAAAATGCTATGCTTTTGAACGGAAATTTGAGTGTAAAAATGGG
>CM057156.1:4089131-4121631 GCA_029962745.1 Echinometra lucunter
TCTTGGAGTTTATCACGCTTGTCATTTAGTGATCGAAGCATTTTAATGAATTCCTTCAGCCCAAGTAGAGGACAAACCGACAAAAAACTGTGTTGTATATGTTCATGTACCAATCATTGCCAAAAGTGGAAATAAATGTACGTGGATGGTGTATTTTGGAAATGGGAGACCATTGTAGCCGATCGATGCTCTGATCAAGTTCTGCTGTCCGAAGATGGTGTCATAATCAAGGAAAGTTTGAATAAAGGGCACTTCTTCTGTAGATGTATTACCCACATTTCTCCTACCCATGATAAGCACTTGAAGGGGTGAAGAGGTGAAGAGGGACAGACAAACTATACGGCGCATGACACCTGCGTGAATCCACTTTGAGCAGTTGGGGGGGGGGGGGTGGAATGATCGACTTTTTTGCCGATTTTTTTTTTCGAACTCACACTTAAGTGTAAACACACACCCTCACCGGATCCCCGTACACACATTTTAAGTTTTATTTTGAGAGGGAGCGAAGCGAGCGAGCCAAAAATAACCACTTTTCTGGTATTCAATCGCATTTTCAAATAGAAATTCTCAAATATGATGGTCGTTTATGACAGATTATCAAAAATTTTAGTAACTGATTAATAAATTGAAATATCATTTCTTCCTTTAAAAAGTGTGTGTGGGGGGATATTTGTACACGCCATCCTCCCTCTCGAAAAAGTGTGTGTGTGTGTGGGGGGGGGATATATCCCCCCATCCTCCTGGGATTTATGCCAATGGCGCATGACCCTAGGGGAGGACTTACCATCAGCGGTTTTCCTTTTAATAGGGCAGTTTCATATTTTTTCCGAGAGCCCGTAAGTTTTTGGTTGGAGGGTATAGGTTGATTATTATCTTAAAGCAGGAAAATGTTTTTAGAGCACTTAAGCTCTTACCGATGATATTATTTTGTAATGCAACCTGTTACCTGTAAGCCTGTATTATACCTTCCCATTTCCTAATGGATGAAATTTTTTATTGTGATGTTGAATTACCTAGAGGATATACGGGAAAGTAAATTGTGCTCACTGTGGCAGGCAAAAATGTCTCATTTGTTAAATACTCGATTGGTGTGTAACATCGGTTACCTCGTCAATGTATCAAATTATCCTCTGGGGATGTCTTGGACGTAAATTTGAATTCAACATTTTGAATTCAAATTCAGATTCAAATTCATATTCAAATTCAAATTCAAATTCAAATTCAAATTCATATTCACATTCAAATTCAAATTCATATTTACTCATTTCCATCAGAAAAAAAATAAATGCAGTGACAGCATGGACAGTGCAAAGGTATAATCACAGAAAAAAAATATTAAATAAAATATTTACATTTTCTTTTTTTTTCTTTATTATATAAATGAATTATTAAAAGAAATTCTTGGATTCTGCGGAAATGGAAGGATCCACTAAGAAGCATTGCTTGTAGTTTGTGGACCCCCAGAAAAATAAAAATGGTTTCAGATTGTGCCCACGAAGACTTGGAAAACACTAAACAATAACAGAACAAGATAGTGCTGAAGCACATACATAAAAGGAAAAACAAATACGAGACGACAAGGAAAAGAACAATAGAAAAGAAAAAGAAAAGAAAAGACCAGGACAAATCAAGATCGGAAAGGAAGTAGTTATAACAGTGATTCTAACGAGGTGAGATCGTAAGACCACACAAATATTCCATTCGAGCAGATGATGAAGACCTAAATGAAAGATTAAGATGATTACCAACTA
Source organism: Echinometra lucunter (assembly GCA_029962745.1). Classification (NCBI taxonomy): domain Eukaryota; kingdom Metazoa; phylum Echinodermata; class Echinoidea; order Camarodonta; family Echinometridae; genus Echinometra; species Echinometra lucunter. The sequence continues at coordinate 4,090,883 of CM057156.1, forward strand.
TTATTATCATTATTATTATATGATGAAACAGGATATCAGGAATTAATTTCAAGCTGTACAAACGCATAGTATATCAATCCCTGCTTAAAATCAATCCCTGCTTAAAATCAATCCTGAATTTAAAATCGATTTAATCTTTGTGAAACACCACCCAGGAGTAGGTACAGGAGTACAAACCCAACTAACAATCGGACGTTTTCTGAACGTTCTAAAACGTTCTTTGGACGTTTCGTAAAAAAACTTTTTTGGACGTATTTTTGTGGAAGGTTTTGGACGTCCATTAAACGTTTTATTTGACTTTTAAAAACGTTTTTTAAAAGTTATAAAAAACCTTTTATGCATTTGCTTTGGCCGTTTCGTAAAAACCGTTTTTTTTTTTTGGACGTATTTTCGTGGAAGGTTTTCGACGTCTATAAAACGTTTTATTTGACGTTTTTAAAACGTTTTTTAAAACGTTATAAAAACCAATAAAAAAAATGTATTTTTTATGCATTTGCTTTCTAGTCTAAGGACCTGCAGAAAACCTTTCTAGAACGTTTAAAAAAACCTTACAGACGTTGTAAGAACGTCCAGAAAACCTTCAATAACTAGATTATAATAATAATAAAAAAAACCACACAAATAATCATAACCCGAAGTGAAGCTCTTTCAATACAATCCACTTAATGGTCTATAGTACTATCCTCCTATAATCCTAACAACCCTATACCTATATCCTATCCTATCCTATCCTGAGCCTGTATACTTAACTATTGTCAGATTTTTTTATATATAGGGACAAGATTGCATTACAGCTCATACTGAATTGCCAAAATAGATTGCCATTATCCATTTCAAAATATGATTTTGGTCAATTATGGTCTTTTGTGAATATTCATAAATCATGATCGATTAAATTAAAATTAAATTAGATTGAAATGTCAAAACTTCGACGTTCTGTAAACGTTTTTTAAATGTCTATTAAAGACTAAGACGTAGCGGATCTAATAAAAACGTTTTGTAAACGTTTATTAAAGACGAAGACGTAGCGGACCTAATAAAAACGTTTTGTAAACGTTTATTAAAGACGGAGACGTAGCGGACCAAATAAAAACGTTTTGTGAACGTTCTGAAAAAGTTTTGTGTTTGCTGGGTTTGACCTCACCATGTGACCTCCAACAGCACCACAACAGGAAGTTACCCCTAGTGCATCTATCACCCATGGTTGCCATTGGACCAACAGTGCCATTGGACCAACAGTTGCCAAGTTATGTGTCATAAGAGAGTCTTGCAGGTAAACTTTAACATTTGAAATAAAATGACCTTTGACCTTACCATGTGACATCCGATACCACTGTAACATGAAGGTCCCCCAAGTGCATCTATGACCCAGGTTTAGTTGAAAAGGGAGCAACGATTGCAAAGTTATTTGTCATAAGAGAGTCTTGCAGGTAAACTCTAACATTTGACCTCAAATGACCTTTGACCACACCATGTGACCTCCAACAGCACCACAACATGAAGTTACCCCTAGTGCATCTATCACCCATGGTTGCCATTGGACCAACAGTGCCATTGGACCAACAGTTGCCAAGTTAGGTGTCATAAGAGAGTCTTGCAGGTAAACTTTAACGTTTGAAATAAAACCACACCTATAAGAAACTGACAAAGATCAAGAAAACGTTTTAAAGCCGAGTCTGAAGGTTACTCGTTTCGAAATCAATTTGAACCCCCCCCCCTCCCCACTATTGTTTATCGGCTTCCGAAACTTATAAACGTTTAAAAAGTTTCCTGCTCGAGCGACATAGTTTCTATCTCTGTATGTGGACAAGACTACATGATATTGTTGTGGGCATAAAAAAATGATTGTAGAAATTACATTTTAATCATTCATACAAATCCGATGAGCAATAGCCGCTCGCTTTTTTTTAATGTTCTACCAACTCATCACGTCCTGACAACATAACATGGATAAACAAGTACTTATCGTAATTAATTCAGAATTGCGCTGACACAACGACACTTTCTCTGGCAATAATTCAAGTTAATATACACTAATTGAACTTTAAAACCTTAATTCTGGAAGAGAAAACCTGACCTGCGTGCAGTAAATACATGGACCACCGTGTGAACAGCTGGTTTTATTTAAAAAAAAGAAAAGAAAGAAAAGAAAAAAGGCCGGTTGATAAGCCTATTGCAAGATGCGATCTCTAATCCACCTTTTGCTTTGGCTGGAAGGGAATAGAAGCATCTTATCAGTCTGTTTTGTTTGTTGTTTATTATGGATAGTCTTTTTCATTATTTATTCATTTTTAAGGTGGTCCGGTTTATAAATTAAGAATTACAGGCCATGATCACAAAAGCAATGTTTCTTTACATTAAATATATATATATATATATATTATATATACTGATAATTATAAGAGAGGGCAAGTCAATTTAAAACAGAAATTACCAATACAGCACAATTTTTTTACATCGTGAATGGACTCTAAAGTATGCTTACTTTTATGTTATGCTATATGCAAACCATGGGTATATATCCCTGGGTGAATGGGTGATACATCCCCCAATATTTCAGGTGGGTGCGACCTGTATTATCATTCCCCAATCCTTCACTGTCAAAAGATTCCATGATGAAGTAATGAATTATGATGGGGAGGAGGAGGAGCAGGAGGATGATAATGATGATGATGATAATGATAATGATGATTTGATGATGATGACAGTGATGATATGACTAACATCGACATTGTCATCATTTTCCTGTTTGATTTTCATAATGATTATCTAGTGTAAATTTGCTATATTTGGAGTACTGAAAAACAGATGACCATAATAGTACAGTTCAATGATGAAAATTAAAAATAAAAATGGAATTGAGCACGATAGTAATTCCCGTAAAACAACTTTCTAATGCTCTGAAATGTGATTGTTAATCATGTTAATGAGGGTAATTTTGAAAGTTCCTACCCTTCCCCCGCTCAGTCACTTTGCTCCGTCGGAAAGCATTTTCGGCTCGGTTACAGTTCGTTATTCCGAAGGTTCGTTTATTCCGAAGGATCGTTAGTTCGAAGGTTAGTTTTTCCGAAGGTTCGGTATTCCGAAGGTTCGTTAATCCTAAAATGAAATAAGGTTCATTAGTTCGGTAGTTATTTTCGGACTTACGAGCCTTATTTCATTTTCCGACTGTCGAACCTTCGGTATAACGAACCTTATTTCATTTTCGGACTAACGAACCTTCGGAATAACGCCACAAATGTTCGGATTAATGAACCCTTTTTTTTAAAAATTTTCGGACTAACGAAGGCAATTTGCGTGTTTCGGAATAACAAACCTTCGGAATAAGGAATCTTCGGAATAAGGAACCTTCACAATAAGGAACCTTCGGAACATCAACCTTGCAAAACCGTTAGAGGGCGCAATTTTTTGACTGACGCAAAATCGGCAATGGAAAAGGGTGACAAATATCACGGCGCGACACCCTGACGGTAATTGTTTGTTAAATACCTAATTTTCATTCCCAGCATTAAAATTTTAGTATTTCCTAAAAATAGAGAATTTACCGGTCATATTCGTACCAAATATCCCCAAATATAAGAGCAGATGAAAAAAAAATTATATTGAAAAATGGCGACATAACTTTGACAACATTAATGCATTAAAATCCCGATGTCATCTGTTGCCGCTATTTAGAAGTAATCTCGATCAGAAATGTTGATATGTAAACCTCCATATCCATTTTTCTTTATTATTTATTCAGCGAATTTTGTGAAATCTGAGTCGGAAACAGGGTGTGTCATTGAAGGAAGTTGAAACGCAAATTCCGTAACTGCGCGCCCCGAGACTTCCCCGGGGCTGCGCATGAAGAACCCGCCCGCAGTCATAGATAGATAGATCACTGAATATAAATCCCCTAATTTCCAATTTCATTTTAATAGTTTCTATATTAAAATCTTTTAAACATGAAGATATACCAGAGTATACATGTTTCTTTTTTTCTGCTTGCAGGGTTGATTGTAGAAATATGATGACAAATCAAAGGACAGGAAGGAGGACTCTGTTTTTCGAATTTGTAATTGTATGACCTTTTATCTTGCATTTCCATAATTTTAATGAAGCCAAAAGTAACTGCATAGATAGATAGTGAGTGAAGAGCACCGGTTTCAGAAATGCATAGTTACAATCAATTTTTAACCAGATTAAGGGACAAATTATACGCACCATCATTTCATAGCTACACAAAATAGCATGTCTCATTATTTTCTAATCTTTACACATTAACTTCTTTACAGCAGATAATTATTGTAACTGTGCCCTACCCCTGATACCCGCGGAACCCCAAACCACATTTCTCCTACCCATGACTGGTAGATAGCCCTTTTCTAATTTAAATATTAAAGAGGCATGCATATAATTTTCCTCATGCATATTTACAGTTCATTTTGAACCCTGAAAAATTAATGTTAATCTAATTCGGCGACTGAAATCGTAACCTCACCATCTCTTACCTAATCGATTATAGTCTTAACCATGCTCAAATGCAGTGTACTGGACATATTTCTTTGACATACGGAAAAATAGCTTAAAACTCCTTTGTAAAATATGAATTAACAGGACCTGCTTTTTGTCAAAGTAAGCACACACACGACTACTTTTTGATCTAATCATGCTAGTAGGGTAAATTTCATTGTAGATAATATAAATACCGAAATAATTCAATACAAATTGAATTATGAGTTTCATTTTAAAAAGGAGTTTATAAAAATAATTGATAACCTGGAGTAAAATTAGATCCATCATGTTTTACGGCTCACTGGCTGCTCGACAGTAATCGCTGGGGTGACAAGATCTTGATCTCACTATTTGGTGAAATTTAGTTCTTTTCATAATCTTATAGCTAGGAACGCTTAAAATGCGCATGTATTTTTATTAAACCCTCGCATGCCCATCTGCAAAGATTAGGCCACTATTGACAAACAAAACTTGACCGCCTCCATAGGCTTTGATGCTAAGGAATTAATCACCTTTATGGTGATTAATGTCCTTCAGTTTATCATGTACTTTTTTTTTCTTCATCTCTCCCACTCGCTTCGCGAACACGATTTTCCCCCCTATTACAGCCCATCTTTTAAAAAACGTTAATGATTCTCATTTAAAACAATAGTATACATAAATCATTATCCTAAATGAGAATTAGGGCCATTATTGTCTCATGGCTATGCGAGGGGAGAATGAATTTGGCGATTAATGTACATCCATTTTTATGCATGTTCCCCATCTCTTCCTCTCTAGTCCTCGATTGGTTCGAGGATTCTGTTTGGTGTCATTCGTTGCTATGATCGTAACCACAATTTCAGGTGTGTGGATGTATCTTCAGGAACTTTGATGGAGTGGGGGGGGGGGGGGGGTTGTAAACCTCTATACAATATTTTTGTCGGTATGTTCGTCAGTTTTACACGAATAGGAACTATGTGTGTTGTTATGCTTATCGTGAGATTTTGAAAATCAAATATAGGAAATATAAGCATCACTTTCCTCGAAGGCCGATATGAGTTTCCGACTATAGGGCCACGGGGATTTGGGAAGTTTTCACAGCTTGTTGTCAATATTGAGGTTAAAATGGCATATCTAAATCAGAAAGGGGCCGGGCAATGAAAGAAAATGCCGTTCGTAAAAAAGGCCGCTCAAAAAGAACCGCTGGAAAAGAAATCAAAAGGGGAAAAAAAAGAAGAAGAAGTAAGATAAAGCACTTGAAGAGATGAAGAGGGACAGACAAACTATACGGCGCATGACACCTGCGTGAATCCACTTTGAGCAGTTGGGGGGGGGGGTGGAATGATCGACTTTTTTTTGTCGAACTCACACTTAAGTGTAAACACACACCCTCACCGGATCCCCGTACACACATTTTAAGTTTTGTTTTGAGAGCGAGCGAAGCGAACGAGCCAAAAATAACCACTTTTCTGGTATTCAATCGCATTTTCAAATAGAAATTCTCAAATATGATGGTCGTTTATGACAGATTATCAAAAATTGTACTAACTGATTAATAAATTGAAATATCATTTCTTCCTTTAAAAAGTGTGTGTGGGGGGATATTTGTACACGCCATCCTCCCTCTCGAAAAAGTGTGTGTGGGGGGGGGGGATATATCCCCCATCCCCCTGGGATTTATGCCAATGGCGCATGACCCTAGGGGCGGACTTACCATCAGCGGTTTCCTTTTAATAGGGCAGCTTTACATTTTTCCCGAGAGCCTGTAAGTTTTTGGTTTGAGGGTATAGGTTGATTATTATCTTAAAGCAGGAAAATGTTTTTAGAGCACTTAAGCTCTTACCGATGATATTATTTTGTACTGCAACCTATTACCTGTAAGCCTGTATTATACCTTCCCATTTCCTAATGGATGAAAATTTTTATTGTGATGTTGAATTACCTAGAGGGTATACGGGAAAGTAAATTGCATGTGCTCACTGTGGCGGCAAAAATGTCTCATTTGTTAAATACTCGATTGGTGTGTAACATCGGTTACCTCGTCAATGTATCAAATTATCCTCTGGGGATGTCTTGGACGTAAGTTTGAATTCAACATTTTGAATTCAAATTCAAATTCAAATTCATATTCAAATTCATATTTACTCATTTCCATCAGAAAGAAAAATAAATGTAGTGACAGCATGGACAGTGCAAAGGTATAATCACAGAAAAAAAATTAAATGAAATATATACATTTTCTTTTTTTTCTTTATTATATAAATGAATTATTACAAGAAATTCTTGGATTCTGCGGAAATGGAAGGATCCACTAAGAAGCATTGCTTGTAGTTTGTGGATCCCCAGAAAAATAAAAATGGTTTCAGATTGTGCCCACGAAAGACTTGGAAAACACTAAACAATAACAGAACAAGATAGTGCTGAAGCACATACATAAAAGGAAAAACAAAAATACGAGACGACAAGGAAAAGAAAAACAGAAAAGAAAAAGGAAAGAAAAGACCAGGACAAATCAAGATCGGAAAGGAAGTAGTTGTAACAGTGATTCTAACGACGTGAGATCGTAAGACCACACAAATATTCGATTCGAGCAGATGATGAAGACCTAAATGAAAAATTAAGATGATTACCAACTATTATTATCATTATTATTATTATATGATGAAACAGGATATCAGGAATTAATTTTAAGCTGTACAAACGCATATTATATCAATCCCTGCTTAAAATCAATCCTAAATTTAAAATCGATTTAATCTTTGTGAAATACCACCCAGGAGTAGGTACAGGAGTACAAACCCAACTAACAATCGAACGTTTTCTGAACGTTCTAAGACGTTCTTTGGACGTTTCGTAAAAAACCCTTTTTTGGACGTATTTTTGTGGAAGGTTTTGGACGTCCATTAAACGTTTTATTTGACGTTTTAAAACGTTATAAAAAACCTTTTATGCATTTGCTTTGGACGTTTCGTAAAAACCGTTTTTTGTTTTGACGTATTTTTGTGGAAGGTTATGGACGTCTATAAAACGTTTTATTTGACGTTTTAAAACGTTTTTTAAACGTTATAAAAACCAATAAAAAAAATGTATTTTTTATGCATTTGCTTTCTAGTCTAAGGACCTGCAGAAAACCTTTCTAGAACGTTTAAAAATCCTTACAGACGTTGTAAGAACGTCCAGAGAACCTTTAATAACTAGATTATAATAAAAAAACCACAAATAATTATAACCTGAAGTGAAGCTCTTTGAATACAATCCACTTAATGGCCTATAGTACTATCCTCCTATAATCCTAACAACCCTATACCTATATCCTATCCTATCCTATCCTGAACCTGTAAGCTATTGTCAGGGTTTTTTTTTTATATATAGGGAAAAGATTGCAATGACCGTTAAAAAATAGTTGAAGATAACAGTTTCTCAATTTAGACCTAGAAATACCTCGTCAAATTGCATTTTGGGCATTACAATTAATTTAAATACATTTTGCAGTATAGCTCATATTGAATTGCGAAAATAGATTGCCATTATCCATTTCAAAATATGATTTGGTCAATTATGGTCTTTTGTGAATATTCATGAATCATGATCGATTGAATTAAATTTAAATCAAATTTAAACGTCAAAACTTCGACGTTCTGTAAACGTTTTTAAACGTCTATTAAAGACGAAGACGTAGCGGATCTAATAAAAACGTTTTGTGAACGTTTATTAGAAACGAAGACGTAGCGGACCTAATAAAAACGTTTTGTAAACGTTTATTAAAGAGGGAGACGTAGCGGACCAAATAAAAACGTTTTGTGAACGTTCTGAAAAAGTTCTGTGTTTGCTGGGTTTGACCTCACCATGTGACCTCCAACAGCACGACAACATGATGTTACCCCTAGTGCATCTATCACCGAAGTTTGATTGCCATTGGACCAACAGTTGCCATTGGACCAACAGTTGCCAAGTTATGTGTCATAAGAGAGTCTTGCAGGTAAACTTTAACGTTTGAAATAAAATGACCTTTGACCTTACCATGTGACATCCGATGCCGCAATAACAAGAAGGTCCCCCAAGTGCATCTATGACCCAAGTTCAGTTAAAAAAGGAGCATGGGTTGCAAAGTTATTTGTCATGAGAAAGTCTTGCAAGTAAACTCTAATATTTGACCTCAAATGACCTTTGACCTCACCATGTGACCTCCGACAGCACCACAACATGATGTTACCCTTAGTGCATTTATCATCCAAGTTTGGTTGCCATTGGACCAACAGTTGTCAAGTTAGGTGTCATAAGAGAGTCTTGCAGGTAAACTTTAACGTTTGAAATAAAATGACATTTGATCTTACCATGTGACACCCGATGCCACTGTAACATGAAGGTCACCCAAGTGCATCTATGACCCAAGTTTTGTTGAAAAGGGAGCAACGATTGCAAAGTTATTTGTCATAAGAGAGTCTTGCAGGTTAACTCTAACATTTGACCTCAAATGACCTTTGACCACACCATGTGACCTCCAACAGCACCGCAACATGATGTTACCCCTAGTGCATCTATCACCCAAGTTTGGTTGCCATTGGACCAACAGTTGCCAAGTTATGTGTCATAAGAGAGTCTTACAGGTAAACTCTAACATTTGACCTCAAATGACCTTTGACCTCACCATGTGACCTCCGACAGCACCGCAACATGATGGTACCCCTAGTGCATCTACCACCCAAGTTTGGTTGCCACTGGACCAGCAGTTGCCAAGTTATGCATCATAAGAGAGTCTTGCAGGTAAACTTTAACATTTGTGACGGACGGACGACGGACGGCGGACGGACGCCATTTGGATCCCTTAGTCTCGCCTTCACCTCCGGTGGGCGAGACAAAAAGTGAAGCCGTTGAAGCAGCCTATTTTTTCCTTTCAAATCCAGAAGCATATTTGTAAAGTGTAACAACAATTTCCTGAGTTGTTTGAAAAGAAACAAAACATAATATAAATCCTCTTTGATATAAAAGAAATAGATTTAGCTTTAAATATACATGTAAAAAATAAAACACAACTCAACACAGTACATTTTATGGGAGTTTGCAAACTTTTAAAAACAATCAATGCACTCATGCTCCACTCGGTGCAGTCTCTGTGTAACGTAGGCACAGGTGCTGTGTACAAAATCACAAAAATGGTATGCCTGTTCATGTAGTGTTTGGCGTCATAAGTAAATGCTATTTTCGGGAGATTTAAAAGGTAATATCTCATCGTTTGGTGAGAGTTATGATGTGAATGATGACTTAAAATCTTAGTTAGAGTAAGCTCTTTCTACTGATGTGTGCTTTTATGTTGTTTTTTTTTTTCAACTTGAAATTCTTGGAACAATATACGAGACAGAGAATACTGTTTTCCTGGCAGGGAAGGGTGAGTTTAAATATGTTTGAAATCTGTTTATGATCTGAGTAGGTCTACAAAATACTAACTGTGTTAGATCTAACTTTGGACGTGTCTTGACTGTTTTAAACTAGTCTAGCCTGGCCCTGAGACTGGGACGCTAAAATGACCACTAATGCACCGGCGCTAGCGGGACGACAAGCTTCGGCTTCGTCGGTCTGCTGGGTCTATGGCTTTCCGAAATTGTTAGAAAATTACAATACGGATTAAACTCTTGACGGTGGATACACATGTATATTGAGATAAGGGGGCTCTGACTTATCGAAAATCCATAGCATAACATTTTAACCTGAGTGCCAGTCAGATAATCACAAAATTGTATCGTTTGTTCGAGGCTGAGGGAAATCAGTGGGGGTTGCTGTGTTTGGTTCTCTCATACATTTTGAACGTCATGATTTTTGTGCGGTGCGATTTTCATTTCTTTTCATTTCATAGGCAAATTTTTGGCTGCAGTTGTGTCGCTCATCTCGTATACTTGGCAAGTCTTAATGACGTCACTGAATCTAAGAATTTTCTTATTTTATTGTCTTATCTAAGAAAAATTGCTTTACGTCTTCTGAATACGATTAAGGAAAATTTCCTAAGTTAGAAAAATTCTTAGAAGAATTTTTAGACCTAAGAAAATATTCTTAGAAGTTTATTGAATACGGGCTCAGGATCTTTTAGATTTCGATTCGGCAACCTTCATGTGTGTGTGTGTGTGTGTGGGTGGGTGAGGGCGTGTGTTTATACTTAAGTGTGAATTCGACAGAAAAAAAAAAATCGGCTAAAAAGTCGATCATCCCCCCCCCCCACTCCTCAAAGTAAATTTACGCCGGTGGGGGGAGGTGTTACCAACGACGTAGCTTTGTACAGTATGATGGCATTACCACCTGCCTTTCTGCATTACTTATAATTATAAATGTTATTGTATTATAATCACATTAGTTATGTTTGTATATATTGTTTGCACTCCATTTTGTAAAAAATCGCAATTCAGCTTTGTAAGCTGCAATTATTTTTATCTCTAATCTAATAAACCATTTCAAATATAATCAAATCAAATCAAATTTCCGGGCAAATCAAAAGCCAGATATAAAAAAGCCTGGAAGGACAGCCTTATAAATGATGATAACATTGACTACTCTCCCAAATTGAGAACATATAAAACCCTAATAAACACATTATAAATTGGAAAACAGCCTTTTGCTTGATATGGAGAAAACATATATATCAAAATATACTAAACATGCTAAAATCAGGATAAGTAACAGTAATCTAATGATTTAGGAAGGTCGCTACAAGAAATTACCACAAATAGATAGGATATGCTCACTTTGTAATACAGGCGTAGGGGATGAAACGCACTTCCTAATGAAATGCACCCATTTAAACGATCTTAGATCAAGACTGATGTCTAAACTCAACATGACTTTACCAAATTTTCAAAGACTAAACGAAGAAGAGAAATTTAGACTAATAATGACTAATAATGAGACAGACATAAGCACTATAATAATCCAAGAAATCCATTCTGAAAAGTAATGACCAACAAGCAATAACAAATCGACATGGTAAAAGGTACAGTTATTGCTGACATGAGAAGTTAAGCTGACATACTATACTTAATAGCTCTTAAGTTTCTCTCTGTGCCGCCACTTATACTAATGAACGCGCATTTAATAACGCTTCAATTTCAAATAAAAGAGAATTTTGTTAAAATTTGTGCAAACAATCTCATTACAGCAATGTTTGCGCCAACTTTTTAAGAATTCGATTGGTGCGCTTTTTACAGCCAGGCAGCAAACAAAAATGTGTCCTGCCTCGGCGACATTGTTTTGTCGCCCCATACCCCATAGACCTGTCAAAAATCCACACATGGTTCCCACTCTGCGCAAAGCGTGGAAGTTTCGGAAGTTTTACGGAATAACATCTAAAGTTAGGTGTGGCGGCAGTATATGCTATAGTAAAAGGATGAAAAATACTTCTTGGTAAGCAAGAGTTGTCTGCTAATGGCATAAAAGTAAAAATACATTGCCAAAAAGTAAAACAATTCTGTGACATTTTTCATTATTGTTAGGAATATATACTCCAATATTTTTTTTACCCTTGTTGCCACGCATGGTGCAGCAATTTCACACATGGTTCTTCCTTGTCTCAAACCCTTTGCGCATGGTACTGGAACCAAGGGTATTATGTACTGGCGAGAACCATGGCCCTGTGCACAAAAAATGTGGCGGCACAAAGTCGCATCAAATCTGAATGCACCTTAAATAGTTATAAAGCCCTCGCCGAAGGAGATTAAATGTTATATACTGCAATGCAAAGATTAGGGCTGCGTTTCACGAAACCGTCATAAGTCTAAGTTCATGGACATTTCATTGAAACGCGTGTTAATTCTACAACACACGTTTCAATGAAATGTCCAAGAAGTTAGACTTATGACGGTTTCGTGAAACGCAGCCATGAAGTGTATTTCTACCAGTTAACTTAACATGCCTTTCGTCTCGGGCTTGTTATTCCACTATTCATAAGAAGGGTGTTTTTGTTAGGTCGGGCAAGTCAAAATGTTTACGCAGCAAACACAGTATCTTATGCAAGGTACATAATATCAGGTGAATGTAATCACTCGTGGCCAATATGATTGTGTATGAATTGTGTATGACTTTGAATACATTTTTAAAATGGCAATTACTGAAAAAGCCTAAAACCGATGACACTCTGGTGTCAGATGGAGTCTGTTCCAGTTCCTTTTCTTTTAAACCCGTTTATGACGATCCATCGGCATCTCCTGCATTACCAGTGATAACAATTTTGAAAAATTCTCCCTGCTCTAACTCTCTATCTCCTTTTCTCTAATTTTCCTTCCAATATGATTCTCTCTCTCTCTTTCTGTCTCTCTTGTATATCCATCTTAACGCATTATCTTTCTATAATGGCATTTCCTTCTCACCCCCTCCCCATAAATCTGAATTCACTCTAAGTTGGGCTAAGCCTACAATGTTTTTCATGCAAATTGTCCACACCTTGTTACAATGATATTCTTTAATTGTTATCATTTTTATCATCATCGATCCCAGTACAAAAAGCGAGCATCACGTATCTATATCATACATCTAAAATACAGTCAAATATCAATGGCATAAAAAAGATTGATACTGCGTAACATTAAACATGTCTACAAAAGGATTTCTTCAAAGAAATCAATCAAACTTTCCTAGTAGTTTGAATAAGTTTTTTATCGTTGTAATCACATGACAGAACTAAAATTTATCTTTCAGAATGGATATACTGTTTGATATGAATGAACGAAACTTTGTCCTCAAAAACAAAACAACAAACAAGAAAAAACACAAAAAACCTGAGGAATGAATATATTTCTATGTGTAACATCATAAGAAAATATTAAGGGATAGGCAAGAATTGATCACAATGAAAATGGATTTTTAAATAATGACTGTATAAGAAAATAAAAGAAGAAAATAGATATTCTACCCAAATTACTCACCATTCTCCCCTTTTATCGTCTGAAATGGATGCACGATATTAACAGTCAAAGAGCTCTTTGTTCTATTTTCACGAACTAACACTACTCTCTGTCTGAAGAGTGGCAAAGGTTTTATTTATGAGTTTTAGCAAGGTGACTGTCGGTGCGTAGAGGAAATTAAACGAAAGCGTTAAATAAAGGAATATCAAGTTTTCTTCCAACAGCGTCCAAAGCTTTTAAAATGTGAATGGTAGAGCCGAATATAACAGAATTACTGGAGAACGTTCGGTGAGAAAATCGCTAAGAATTGTTCACTCCTCCGCATAACGACCCGAAGTGAGAAGCGCTGAAGCAAGCAGCTTAATTTGTGCAGTTAGATTTTTTTTCAGGAATACTGTCAATTGTTTGGTGGTTTAATACGCCACGCTTCCCAATGCCGGTAGATATGTTACCTTACCAATACGAGCAACATCAATGGTTTAATTCGCTGCCATGGAAACTTTATGGGGAAGACAGCACGCGAAAACCAATAACTGGCTGATGATCATGGCGAGGCACTTAATTGGTTGATGAAAATGATCCCACCGTGGAGATAGATTGTCGAACTGCCACCCATCTATGAACATGATGAATATTCATGCCAAACTTGAAAAATGGCAATAGCTGTTGCTGTGTTGCATATCATAGTAATAAATATGTTAGTAATAATTTCAAATCAATTTTAACGCCCATCTTGATGCTTGACGCTTAACACGCATGACTGGTATGAGCCACAATAACGCGAGTGCTCGAAACGGGATGTGGGTAATTTATCACATCATCACGTGTGCTTCTTTCTTTTTCGTCTGCTTCATAAATGCTGACATTAGGAAAGTTCGTGATGAAAAAGCAAAATTAGGTTCAACAGTGTTGTGTATTCATTTTCTGCACCATGTAGGTATTAGACATCCAGCCATAAGCTCATCAGAATGCGTTTTAAAAACCACACCTATAAGAAACTGACAAAGATCAAGAAAACGTTTTAAAGCCGAGTCTGAAGGTTACTCGTTTCGAAATCAATTTGAAACCCCCCCCCCTCCCCACTATTGTTTATCGGCTTCCGAAACTTATAAACGTTTAAAAAGTTTCCTGCTCGAGCGACATAGTTTCTATCTCTGTATGTGGACAAGACTACATGATATTGTTGTGGGCATAAAAAAATGATTGTAGAAATTACATTTTAATCATTTATACAGATCCGATGAGCAATAGCCGCTCGCTTTTTTTTTCATGTTCTACCAACTCATCACGTCCTGACAACATAACATGAATAAACAAGTACTTATCGTAATTAATTTAGAATTGCGCTGACACAACGACACTTTCTCTGGCAATAATTCAAGTTAATATACACTAATTGAACTTTAAAACCTTAATTCTGGAAGAGAAAACCTGACCTGCGTGCAGTAAATACATGGACCACCGTTTGAACAGCTGGTTTTACATCCTCCGCCTTCCTTCTCCTCCTCAAAAAAAAAAAAAAAGAAAGAAAGAAAGAAAGAAAGAAAAGAAAAAAGACCGGTTGATAAGCCTATTGCAAGATGCGATCTCTAATCCACCTTTTGCTTTGGCTGGAAGGGAATAGAAGCATCTTATCAGTCTGTTTGTTTGTTGTTTATTATGGATAGTCTTTTTCATTATTTATTCATTTTTAATGGGGTCCGGTTTATAAATTAAGAATTACAGGCCATGATCACAAAAGCAATGTTTCTTTACATTAAAAAAAAATGTATATATATATATACTTATAATTATAAGATAGGGCAAGTCAATTTAAAACAGAAATTACCAATACAGCACAATTTTTTTACATCGTGAATGGACTCTGAAGTATGCTTACTTTTATGTTATGCTATATGCAAACCACGGGTGTATCCCCCAATATTTCAGGTGGGTGCGACCTGTATTATCATTCCCCAATCCTTCACTGTCAAAAGATTCCATGATGAAGTAATGAATGATGATGGGGAGGAGGAGGAGGAGGATGATGATAATGATGATGATGATGATGATGATGATGATTTGATGATGATGACAGTGATGATATGACTAACATCGACATTGTCATCATTTTCCTGTTTGATTTTCATAATGATTATCTAGTGTAAAATTGCTATATTTGGAGTACTGAAAACCAGATGACCATAATAGTACAGTTCAATGATGAAAAATTAAAAATAAAAATGGAATTGAGCACGATAGTAATTCCCGTAAAACAACTTTCTAATGCTCTGAAATGTGAGTGTTAATCATGTTAATGAGGGTAATTTTGAAAGTTCCTATCCTTCCCCCGCTCAGTCACTTTGCTCCGTCGGAAAGCATTTTCGGCTCGGTTACAGTTCGTTATTCCGAAGGTTCGTTTATTCCGAAGGATCGTTAGTTCGAAGGTTAGTTTTTCCGAAGGTTCGGTATTCCGAAGGCTCGTTAGTCTGAAAATGAAATAAGGTTCGTTATTCCGAAGGTTCGTTAATTTAAAAATGAAATAAGGTTCATTAGTTCGGTATTTATTTTCGGACTTACGAGCCATATTTCATTTTCCGACTATCGAACCTTCGGTATAACGAACCTTATTTCATTTTCGGACTAACGAACCTTCGGAATAACGCCACAAATGTTCGGATTAATGAACCCCCCTTTTTTTTTTCGGACTAACGAAGGCAATTTACGTGTTTCGGAATAACAAACCTTCGGAATAAGGAATCTTCGGAATAAGGAACCTTCACAATAAGGAACCTTCGGAAATACGAACATCAACCTTGCAAAACAGTTAGAGGGCGCAATTTTTTGACTGACGCGAAATCGGCTTTGGAAAAGGGTGACGAAAAGGGTGACAAAAATCAAGGCGTGACACCCTGACGGTAATTGTTTGTTAAATACCTAATTTTCATTCCCAGATTAAAATTTTAGTATTTCCTAAAAATAGAGAATTTACCGGTCATATTCGTACCAAATATTCCCAAATATAAGAGCAGATGAAAAAAAAAATTATATTGAAAAATGGCGACATAACTTTGACAACATTAATGCATTAAAATCCCGATGTCATCTGTTGCCGCTATTTAGAAGTAATCTCGATCAGAAATGTTGATATCTAAACCTCCATATCCATTTTTTTCTTTATTATTTATTCAGCGAATTTGTGAAATCTGAGTCGGAAACAGGGTGCATCATTGAAGGAGGTTGAAAGGCAAATTCCGTAACTGCGCGCCCCGAGACTTCCCCGGGGCTGCGCATGAAGAACCCGCCCGCAGTCATAGCGGTGTGTATCGCGCACGCCAGCGGGTTTGCCGTGGTCTTGCCCCTGAGAGTTCCCCACTACAGCGTGTATAGCGTATTGTGACAGGTGCCGTGTCACTGCTGTGATTGTGCCGGTTTGACTCGAACGATTTGACATCAACCCACCGTTTCCAACCCAAATATTTATGCATTGTCTTTATGAAAAATATGTGAAAGATTATTATTTTCATATATTTTGCAATAATCTTGGGTTTATTTTTGTAGTTGAATTTTGAATCACTTGCCTTGGATTTGGTTTCAGAATCAAACTTGTTTGCTGTTGTTGGTCTTGCTTCTCATCAAATAGGGCCTACAATTTCGTTTGTGGTTTTGTTTCTCAGAGATTCTGAGAAAATAGATCACTGAATATAAATCCCGTAATTTCCAATTTCATTTTAATAGTTTCTATATTAAAATCTTTTAAACATGAAGATATACCAGAGCATGCATGTTTCTTTTTTCTGCTTGAAGGGTTGATTGTAGAAATATGATGACAAATCAAAGGACAGGAAGGAGGACTCTGTTTTTCGAATTTGTAATTGTATGACCTTTTATCTTGCATTTCCATAATTTTAATGAAGCCAAAAGTAACTGCGTGGATAGATAGTGACTGAAGAGCACCGGTTTCAGAAATGCATAGTTACGATCAATTTTTAACCAGATTAAGGGACAAATTATACGCACCATCATTTCATGGCTACACAAAATAGCATGTCTCACTATTTTCTAATCTTTACACATTAACTTCTTTACAGTAGATAATTATTGTAACTGTGCCCTACCCCTGATACCCGCGGAACCCCAAACCACATTTCTCCTACCCATGACTGGTAGATAGCCTTTTTCTAATTTAAATATTAAAGAGGCATGCATATAGTTTTCCTCATGCATATTTACAGTTCATTTTGAACCCTGAAAAATTAATGTTAATCTAATTCGGCGACTGAAATCGTATCATCACCATCTCTTACCTAATCGATTATAGTCCTTAACCATGCTCAAATGCAGTGTACTGGACATATTTCTTTGACATACGGAAAAATAGCTTAAAACTCCTTTGTAAAATATGAATTAACAGGACCTGCTTTTTGTCCAAGTAAGCACACATACGACTACTTTTTGATCTCATCATGCTAGGAGGGTAAATTTCATTGTAGATAATATAAATACCGAAATAATTCAATGCAAATTGAATTATGAGTTTCATTTTAAAAAGGAGTTTATAAAAATAATTGATAACCTAAAGTAAAATTAGATCCATCATGTTTCCTGGCCCACTGGCTGCTCGACAGTAATCGCTGGGGTGACAAGACCTTGTATCTCACTATTTGGTGAAATTTAGTTCTTTTCATAATCTTATAGCTAGGAACGCTTAAAATGCGCATGTATTTTTATTAAACCCTCGCATGCCCATCTGAAAGATTAGGCCACTATTGACAAACAAAACTTGACCGCCTCCATGGGCTTTGATGCTAAGGAATTAATCACCATTATGGTGATTAATGTCCTTCAGTTTATCGTGTACTTTTTTTTCCTTCATCTCTCCCACTCGCTTCCCGAACACGATGTTTCCCCCCTATTACAGCCCATCTTTTAAAAAACGTTAATGATTCTCATTTAAAACAATAGTATACATAAATCATTATCCTAAATGAGATTAGGTCCATTATTGTCTCATGGTTCACTGGCTATGCGACGGGAGAATGAATTTGGCGATTAATGTCCATCCATTTTTATGCATGTTCCCCATCTTTTCCTCTCTAGTCCTCGATTGGTTCGAGGATTCTGTTTGGTGTCATTCGTTGCTATGATCGTAACCACAAGTTAAGGTGAGTGGATGTATGTTCAGGAACTTTGATGGAGGGGGGGGGGATTGTATACCTCTATACAATATTTTTGTCGGTATGTTCGTCAGTTTTACACGAATAGGAACTATGTGTGTTGTTATGCTTATCGTGAGATTTTGAAAATCAACTGTAAGAAATATAAGCATCACTTTCCTCGAAGGCCGATATGAGTGTCCGACTATAGGCCCACGGGGATTTGGGAAGTTTTCACAGCTTGTGGTCAATATTGAGGTTAAAATGGCATATCCAAGAAAGGGGCCGGGCAATGAAAAAAAAAAAAGAACCGTTGGAAAAGAAATCAAAAGGGAAAAAAGAAGAAGAAGTAAGATAAAGCACTTGAAGGAGTGAAGAGGGACAGACAAACTATACGGCGCATGACACCTGCTTGAATCAACTTTGAGCAGTTGGGAGGGGGGGGGGGGGTGGAATGATCGACTTTTTTGCCGATTTTTTTTTTCGAACTCACACTTAAGTGTAAACACACACCCTCACCGGATCCCCGTACACACATTTTAAGTCTTATTTTGAGAGCGAGCGAAGCGAGCGAGCCAAAAATAACCACTTTTCTGGTATTCAATCGCATTTTCAAATAGAAATTCTCAAATATGATGGTTGTTTATGACAGATTATCAAAAATTTTAATAACTGATTAATAAATTGAAATATCATTTCTTCCTTTAAAAAGTGTGTGTGTGGGGGGATATTTGTACACGCCATTCTCCCTCTCGAAAAAGTGGGGGGGGGGATATATTCGCCCATCCTCCTGGGATTTATGCCAATGGCGCATGACCCTAGGGGCGGACTTACCATCAGCGGTTTTCCTTTTAATAGGCCAGCTTCATATTTTTTCCGAGAGCCCGTAAGTTTTTGGTTGGAGGGTATAGGTTGATTATTATCTTAAAGCAGGAAAATCTCTTTAGAGCACTTAAGCTCTTACCGATCATATTATTTTGTACTGCAACCTGTTACCTGTCAGCCTGTATGATGCCTTCCAATTTCCTAATGGATGAAAATTTTTATTGTGATGTTGAATTACCTAGAGGGTATACGGGAAAGTAAATTGTGCTCACTGTGGCAGGCAAAAATGTCTCATTTTTTAAATACTCGATTGGTGTGTAACATCGGATACCTCGTCAATGTATCAAATTATACTCTGGGGATGTCTTGGACGTAAATTTGAATTCAACATTTTGAATTCAAATTCAAATTCAAATTCAAATTCAAATTCAAATTCAAATTCAAATTCAAATTCAAATTCATATTCATATTCATATACATATTCAAATTCAAATTCATATTCATATTTACTCATTTCCATCAGAAAGAAAATAAATGCAGTGAAAGCATGGACAGTGCAAAGGTATAATCACGGAAAAAATATTAAACAAAATATATACATTTTATTTTTTTCTTTATTATATAAATGAATTATTAAAATAAATTCTGCGGAAATGGAAGGATCCACTAAGAAGCATAATTGCTTGTAGTTTGTGGATCCCCAGAAAAATAAAAATGGTTTCAGATTATGCCCACGAAGACTTGGAAAACACTAAACATAAAAGGAAAAACAAATACGAGACGACAAGGAAAAGAAAAACAGAAAAGAAAAAGAAAAGAAAAGACCAGGACAAATCAAGATCGGAAAGGAAGTAGTTATAACAGTGATTCTAACGAGGTGAGATCGTAAGACCACACAAATATTCCATTCGAGCAGATGATGAAGACCTAAATGAAAGATTAAGATGATTACCAACTTTTGTTATCATTATTATTATTATTATATGATGAAACAGGATATCAGGAATTAATTTCAAGCTGTAAAAACGCATATTATATCAATCCCTGCTTAAAATCAATCCTAAATTTAAAATCGATTTAATCTTTGTGAAATACCACCCAGGAGTAGGTACAGGAGTACAAACCCAACTAACAATCGGACGTTTTCTGAACGTTCTAAAACGTTCTTTGGACGTTTCGTAAAAAACGTTTTGTGGACGTATTTTTGTGGAAGGTTTTTGGACGTCCATAAAACGTTTTTGGACGTATTTTTTTGGAAGGCTTTGGACGTCCATTAAACGTTTTATTTGACCTTTTAAAACGTTATAAAAAACCTTTTATGCCGTTTGCTTTGGACATTTCGTAAAAACCGTTTTGTTT
Organism: Echinometra lucunter; assembly: GCA_029962745.1. NCBI lineage: Eukaryota > Metazoa > Echinodermata > Echinoidea > Camarodonta > Echinometridae > Echinometra > Echinometra lucunter. The sequence continues at coordinate 4,111,560 of CM057156.1, forward strand.
GGACGTATTTTCGTGGAAGGTTATGGACGTCTATAAAACGTTTTTTAAACGTTATAAAAACCAATAAAAACCTTTTATGCATTTGCTTTTCAGTCTAAGGACCTGCAGAAAACCCTTCTAGAACGTTTAAAAAACCTTACAGACGTTGTAAGAACGTCCAGAGAACCTTTAATAACGAGATTATAATAAAAAAACCCACCAATAATTACAACCTGAAGTGAAGCTCTTTCAATACAATCCACTTAATGGTCTATAGTACTATTCTCTTATAATCATAACAAACCTATACCTATATCCTGTCCTATCCAATCCTGAACCTGTGTGCTCTTAACTATTGTCAGGTTTTTTTTTATATATAGGGACAAGATTGCAATGACCGTTAAAAGATAGTTGAAGATAACAATTTCTCAATTTAGACCTAGAAATACCTCGTCAAATTGCATTTTGGGCATTACAATTAATTTAAATACATTTTGCATTATAGCTTATATTGAATTGCCAAAATAGATTGCCATTATCCATTTCAAAATATGATTTTGGTCAATTATGGTCTTTTGTGAATATTCATGAATCATGATCGATTAAATTAAAATGAAATTAAATTCAAACGTCAAAACTTCGACGTTTTGTAAACGTTTTTTAAACGTCTATTGAAGACGAAGACGTAGTGGATCTAATAAAAACGTTTTGTGAACGTTTATTAGAAACGAAGACGTAGCGGACCTAATAAAAACGTTTTGTAAACGTTTATTAAAGACGAAGACGTAGTGGATCTAATAAAAACGTTTTGTAAACGTTTATTAAAGACGGAGACGTAGCGGACTAAGTAAAAACGTTTTGTGAACGTTCTGAAAAAGTTTTGTGTTGCTGGGTTTGACCTCACCATGTGACCTCCAACAGCACCCAACATGATGTTACCCCTAGTGCATCTATCACCGAAGTTTGGTTGCCATTGGAACAACAGTTGCCATTGGACCAACAGTTGCCAAGTTATGTGTCATAAGAGAGTCTTGCAGGTAAACTTTAACGTTTGAAATAAAATGACCTTTGACCTTACCATGTGACATCCGATGGCGCAATAACATGCAGATCCCCCAAGTGCATCTATGACCCAAGTTCAGTTGAAAAAGGAGCATGGGTTGCAAAGTTATTTGTCATGAGAAAGTCTTGCAATTAACCTCTAACATTTGACCTCAAATGACCTTCGACCTCAAATGACCTTCGACCTCACCATGTAACCTCCGACAGCAACCACAACATGATGTTACCCCTAGTGCATTATCATCCAAGTTTGGTTGCCATTGGACCAACAGTTGTTATGTGTCATAAGAGAGTCTTGCAGGTAAGCTTTAACGTTTGAAATAAAATGACCTTTGACCTTACCTTGTGACATCCGATGCCACTGTAACATGAAGGTCCCCCAAGGGAATCTATGACCCAAGTTTTGTTGAAAAGGGATCAACGATTGCAAAGTTATTTGTCATAAGAGAGTCTTGCAGGTAAACTTTAACATTTGACCTCAAATGACCTTTGACCTCACCATGTGACCTCCGACAGCACCGCAACATGATGGTACCCCTAGTGCACCTACCACCCAAGTTTGGTTGCCATTGGACCAGCAGTTGCCAAGTTATGCATCATAAGAGAGTCTTGCAGGTAAACTTTAACATTTGTGACGGACGGACGACGGACAGACGCCATTTGGATCCGTTAGTCTCGCCTTCACCTCCGGTGGGCGAGACAAAAAATGAAGCCATTGAAGCAGCCTATTTTTTCCCTTCAAATCCAGAAGCATATATGTAAAGTGTAACAAAAATTTCCTCAGTTGTTTGAAAAGAAACGAAACATAATATAAATCATCTTTGATATAAAAGAAATAGATTAAGCTTTAAATATACATGTAGAAATCAAACACAACTCAACACAGTACATTTTATGAGAGTTTGCAAACTTTCAAATACAATCAATGCACGCATGCTCCACTCGGTGCAGTCTCTGTGTACACAACGTAAGCACAGGTGCTGTGTACAAAATCACAAAAATGGTATGCCTGGTCATGTAGTATTTGGCGTCATGAGTAAATGCTATTTTCGGGAGATCTAAAAGGTTATATCTCATCGTTTGGAGAGAGTTATGATGTGAATGATGGCTTAAAATCTTAGAGTAAGCCCTTTCTAATGATGTGTGCTTTTATAATTTGTTTTTTTTTTTTCAACTTGAAACTCTTGGAACAATATAAGAGACAGAGAATACTGTTTTCCTGGCATGGAAGGGTGAGTTGAAATATGTTTGAAATATGTTTATGATCTGAGTAGGAATAATAATAATGAAATTGTTGAAGATCTAAAATATATAGCGAATATTTTCAATAATTACTTTTCCTCAATTGGTAACGATCTGGCTAAAAATATTCCCCCTTCTGACAGGTGTTTTACTGACTTTTTAGGTCCTGCTAATCCAAGTTCTATTTTCTTTTTTCCTACGAATAGACAAGAAGTCACAAACATTGTTTCCAACTTACAAAATAAAAAAAGTTCCGGCTTTGACGGAATCAGTAACGTTATTTTAAAGGCCATTATTCCTTACATTGTAGATCCATTGGTCCATATCTTTAATTTATCACTGCTGCATGGAGAATTTCCTAATTCCATGAAACTTGCTAAAGTCATACCATTATTTAAGAAGGGTGACGCACTTGAAGTAGGTAACTATCGGCCAATCTCGTTATTGTCTTCTTTTTCCAAAATTTTAGAAAAAATAGTGTTCACTCGAATGATAACTTTCTTGAAGAAAAATAATATCTTTTCAAACTTCCAATTTGGTTTTAGGGAGAAACATAGTACTGTTCACGCTTTAATGACTTTTGTAGAAAAGGTTGCCCATTCAATTGACTCTTCTTCTCACACAGTTGGTATATTCCTGGACTTCTCCAAGGCCTTCGATACGATAAATCATGACATTTTACTTTATAAACTCAATCATATCGGTGTCCGTGGAAAGGCCTTGGAGTGGTTCAGGAGTTACCTCTCTAACAGAAAACAATTTGTTTATTTAAATGAGCAAGAATCTGATTTTAGAAATATTACTTGTGGTGTTCCGCAAGGGAGTCTTTTAGGCCCTTTGTTGTTTATTCTTTATATAAATGATTTTCATAAATCGTCCAATTCACTGTCATTCATTTTATTTGCAGATGACACTAACTTATTTTTTTCACACAGAGATCCAAATGTTCTTGTTGATGTCGTCAATGCAGAGTTGCAAAATGTTTTAGAATGGATAAGAACCAATAAACTGTCATTAAATCTTTTGAAGACGAATTACATATTTAACTCCTTAGCTTCATTACCGACTCAAATTATGTTTGACAATACCCCACTTAAGCAGGTTTCTCATACAAAATTTTTAGGTGTTTTGGTTGATAGCAAGCTCTCCTGGAAATTACATATCGAAAATATTTGCAAAACAATCTCTCGAAATATTGGTATCATTAACAGACTAAAATCACATCTTCCACAACCATCTTTGCTTATTCTTTATTATTCTCTTGTTTTACCCTACCTAAATTATGGACTTTTGCTTTGGGAAACACTCATCAAACTCTGTTAGAAAAAATTATATTGTTACAAAAAAAAGTAATTCGTATAATCTGCAATGCTCCGTTTCGTGCCCACTCAGATCCACTTTTCCTTGAACATAATATTCTCAAAGTAAACGATCTCTACTTGTTTCATCTTGGAGAATTTATGTATAAATTCAATTCTGGTGCCCTTCCCTTAGTTTTTCATGACATGTTTATAAAGAATCAAACTATTCATAAATATCCCACTAGACAGTCTGAAGAATTTCATTTACCTTTACTAAAAACACTTTCAGCACAAAATACATTCATTTTTGAAGGTCCTAAATTTTGGAATACTTTGCGCATAGATTTGAAAAACTCCCCCTCACTCGCAGTCTTCAAAAGAAAACTTAAGACATTTTTATTGGCTACGTATAAAACCTAGCTCTCCTTGTTGTACTTAGATTGTCCCTTCTTTTATTGTCAATATTATCACTATTATCATGATTATTTTTGTTATTGGTATCATGATTACTATTATTATATATATATTATATATACAATATATATATTATATATACAATATCATGAACATTATTATCTCTATTATTACTGTCATTGCTATTATTGTTGGTATCCGAAGAACTCGTCACCACTTCTCAACCAGTCATACACTTTGATCCATTTCCTTTGCGCGTTTACTTCATATTCGTTATACATCACCTGTGAAACATTTTCTTATTTTAGTCCATATGCAGATATGTTCTCCTCATCGTCTCTCATCGTTATTCTTCGTAAATTACTCATTCCATGCATCATGTTATTGTTTATTTCACATTTTTCTTCCCCTCTTTTGGCCACTATCATTATTTTAATTATGTAATTTAATATTAATGAATAATTTGATTTGAGGGGTCCACGACTTACAAGCACAGCTTCACAGTGGACCTCTCCATTTCCAGCATGTTATTTTCAGCCACAAATATCTCATGATCCATATTAAGTTTCAAATGTATAATTTAGATGAATATATATATATATATATATTGTGTTACATGTTTCTTTATTACATTTCAATTGTTATAACTGTATTTATGATGGATTTTGTCTACTGTTTTGTTGGAAATGAGAAAAAAATAAAACTGAAAACTGAAACTGAAACAGGTCTACAAAGTACTAACTCTGTTAGATCTAACGTTGGACATGTCTTGACCGTTTTAAACTAGTCTAGCCTGGCCCTGGGACTGGGACGCTAAAATGCCCGCTAATGCGCCGGCGCTAGCGGAACGACAAGCTGCGGCTTCGTCGGTCTGCTGGGTCTGTGGCTTTCCGAAATTGTTAGAAAATTACAATATGGCTTAAACGCTTGACGGTGGATACACATGTATATTGAGATAAGGGGGCTTTGACTTATCGAAAATCCATAGCATAACATTTTAACCTGAATGCCAGTCAGATAATCACAAAATTGTATCGTTTGTTCGAGGCTGAGGGAAATCAGTGGGGGTTGCTGTGTTTGGTTCCCTCATACATTTTGAACGTCATGATTTTTGTGCGGTGCGATTTTCATTTCTTTTCATTTGATTTAGATTTGGCAACCTTCATGTGTGTGTGTGTGTGTTGTGTGTGGGGGTGGGTGAGGGCGTGTGTTTATACTTAAGTGTGAGTTCGTCAGAAAAAAAAATCGGCTAAAAAGTCGATCATCCCCCCCCCCTCCCCCACTCCTCAAAGTGGATTTACTCCGGTGGGGGAGGTGTTACCAAGGTTCGGTGTAAAAATGTCAGAGGTAAAAATGTCAGAGGTAAAAATGTCAGAGGTAAGAATTTCAGAGATAAAAATGTCAGAGGTAAAAATGTCAGAGGTAAAAATGTCAGAGATAAAAATGTCAGAGGTAAACATGTCAGAGGAAAAAATGTCAGAGGAAAAAATGTCAGAGGTAAAAATGTCAGAGGTAAAAATGTCAGAGGTAAAAATGTCAGAGATAAAAATGTCAGAGGTAAAAATGTCAGAGGAAAAAATGTCAGAGGAAAAAATGTCAGAGGTAAAAATGTCAGAGGTAGAAATGTCAGAGGTAAAAATGTCAGAGGTAAAAATGTCACGGGAAAAAATGTCAGAGGTAAATTTGTCAGACGTAAAAATGTCAGAGATAAAAATGTCAGCTCTGAAAATGCCGAAGTGAATGTGTTACAGGTAAGAATATTGAATTTGAAATGAGGAAGAGCACGATATATTTATAAAAAAAAGGATTCATACTGTATAAATGGAGTGATCACAATAATACTGCTCTCTGTAAAAGTGTGTATGTTCAGTCATTCGACTGGCCTTCCTGTCTTACTCATTTGATGTGAAAGTGATAATGCTGCCCCATTCAACCACCTAATGAGACCAATCTTGTTTTGGCCGGGAGAACATCCTGGTATGTGCGCATTGCCCGACCGTGTTTTGATCCTCCGAGCACTTGTTTAGCTGACTCCAAATATAGCAGCAAACGAATGCCCAGTTCCCTCTCTGTATTAAAGATTCGGCCTGTAACACGATTGCACTGTAAAACATTTTTATGACAATTTCAGCAAGCGATAAGTAAATCGCGCGTTTTGGGTAAGAAATGTAGCATGGGATGATGTTCATTATTTTCTTTGTGAGATCAATTAAGTTACAGGATTATATCTAAATGATTTATGATCTTAAGTGCAATGACAGAATGGTAGATGAACTTAAGAAGGGATATCCACGTTTGATGTTTTGAATATGCTAACACAATTATCTAATTGAATAATTCTCTTTAAAAGTTGTACATTCCGCAGCGTATCGGATGAAATGATACAAAATGTCGAGAAATAGATCGAATTAACGATTCAATTTCGCTTACTTCCTATTCTTCCTTACGTATAAGGACAATAATATTGAAGCATTCGTTCACGTATACCACGCTTTATTGGAGTAGGGGGGGGGGAGGGAGCTTATGAAGAGGAATGTACATATTAAAATTGCGCAGTCGTGTGGAATGTGTGTGGTCAGCTACTCTTGTTACCAACGCAGCTTTTTTTCCCACCATCGTTTTTACAATGCCCGTCCCGGCGGTGAAAACGAGGGCAATGCGCGCATACCAGAACGTTCACCCCGCCAACACCATAACCGTTATTTCCAAATGGCCAAGACAAGGGCATTCAAGTATAGACACAGTATGTTTACAGAAAATATTTGTATATATCCCACTCCCCATAATTTCTATAATTCATTATTCGTACCTGAATCATGTCACTTAAACATTTCCAAATCTGGCATACCTCTGATATTAATGTTTTACCTCTGACATTTTTACCTCTGACATTTTACTTCTGACATTTTTACCTCTGACATTTTCAACCTCTGACATTTTTACCTCTGAAATTTTTACCTCTGACATTTTTACCTCTGACATTTTTACCTCTGACATTTTTACCTCTGAAATTTTTACATCTGACATTTTTACCTCTGACATTTTTACCTCTGATTTTTTTCCTCTGACATTTTTACCTCTGACATTTTCACCTCTGACATTTTTTCCTCTGACATTTTTACCTCTGACATTTTTACCTCTGACATTTTTACCTCTGAAATTTTTACCTCTGACATTTTTACCTCTGACATTTTTTTTTCCTCTGACATTTTTACCTCTGACATTTTTACCTGGCACCGTTACCAACGACGTAGCTATGTACAGTATGATGGCATTACCACCTACATTTCTGCATTACTTATGATTATAAATGTTATTGTATTATAATCATTATAATTAGTTATGTATATATATATATATATATATATTGTTTGCACTCCATTTCGTAAAAACATCGCAATTCAGCTTTATAAGCTGCAATGATTTTTATCTCTAATAAACCATTTCAAATCAAATCAAATCAAATCAAATTCCCGGGGCAAATCAAAAGCCAGATAAAAAAAGCCTGGAAGGACAGCCTTATAAATGATGATAACATTGACTACTCTCCAAAATTGAGAACATATATAAAACCCTAAAAAACAAATTATAAATTGGAAAACTGCCTTTTGTTTGATATGGAGAAAACATATATATCAAAATATACTAAACATAACAATAAGCATGTCTACAAAAGGATTTCTTCAAAGAAATCAATCAAACTTTCCTAGTAGTTTGACTAAGTTTTTTTATCGTTGTAATCACATGACAGAACTAAAATTTATCTTTCAGAATGGATGTACTGTTTGATACGAATGAACGAAACTTTGTCCTCAAAAACAAAACAACAAACAAGAAAAAACACAAAAATCAGAGGAATGAATATATTTCTATGTGTAACATCATAAGAAAATATTAAGGGATAGGCAAGAATTGATCATTGGATTCTTAAATAATGACTGCATAAGAAAATAAAAGAAGAAAATAGATATTCTACCCAGATTACTCACCATTCTCCCCCTTTATCGTCTGAAATGGATGCACGATATTAACAATCAAAGACGAACTAACACTTCTCTCTGTCTGAAGAGTGGCAAAGGTTTATTTATGAGTTTTAGCAAGGTGACTGTCGGTGCGTAGATGAAATTAAACGAAAGCAATATCAAGTTTTCTTCCAACAGCGTCCAAAACTTTTAAAATGTGAATGGTAGAGCCGAATATAACAGAATTACTGAAGAGCGTTCGGTGAGAAAATCGCTTAGAATTGTTGACTCCTCCGCATAACGACCCGAAGTGAGAAGTATTGAAGCAAGCAGCTTAATTTGTGCAGTATTTTTTCAGGAATACTGTCAATTGTTTGGTGGTTTAATACACCACGCTTCCCAATGCCGCTAGATATGTTACCTTACCAATACGAGCAACATCAATGGTTTAATTCGCTGCCACGGAAACTTTACGGGGAAGACAGCACGCGAAAACCAATGACTGGCTGAATATCAGGGCGAGGCACTTAATTGGTTGATGAACATGATCCCACCATGGAGATAGATTGTCGAACTGCCACCCATCTATGAACATGATGAATATTCATGCCAAACTTGAAAAATGGCAATAGCTGTTGCTGTGTTGCATATTATAGTAATGAATATGTTAGTAATAATTTCAAATCAATTTTAACGCCCATCTTGATGCTTGACGCTTAACACGCATGACTGATATGAGCCACAATAACGCGAGTGCTCGAAACGGGATGTGGGTAATTTATCACGTCATCACGTGTGCTTCTTTCTTTTTCGTCTGCTTCATGCTGATATTAGGAAAATTCGTGATGAAAAAGCAAAATTAGGTTCAGCTGTGTTGTGTATTCATTTTCTGCACCATGTAGGTATTAGACATCCAGCAATGAGCTCATCAGAATACGTTTTAAAAAACACCTGTAAGAAACTGACAAAGATCGAGGACCAAATACACAAACCGGAGGTGAAATTGGTCTATTGTGTAAGTTAATATTGTCTATTTTGACAATATTAACTTACACAATAGACCAATTGTGTAAGTTAATATTTTCTATTTTGACATGCATATACCGATGTCTTATTTCAATGATATTTCATCACGCCTATACATTCAAAAGTATATTAACACACTCATGCCCTGCACAAAATTATTAGTAGCGATGCAGTTAGAGCATATAATGAGTTTTCCACTTGATCTGTTTGATATGATTGATATGCATTGTTGCTATGATAACCGTACTATTGCAGCCTTAGCATGATTAATACCTCAATTAGGTATTTTTCCACTTTTAGCGCTCCACTTCACAGGAACAGCGTTAGTAGATATTAATATGCTAAAAGAATTTAAAGGAAGTCATTACACACGTAAGCAATAAAATTCAAAATGAAGGAAACGCGGGAAAATGAAGAAACATATTTGATTTTTTTAAATATGGTATTCGTTCTTTAAAGTCATCATGGATGAGAAAATATCGAAATCATCATACGGATTGTTGTCAAAAAGATATTACGATGTGGGTGGACGTCCAGCTTTGACAAGTCATGTCTATTGCTATACGTCCAAATTTGCCCATGTTTCTTGTATTGTCCATATGATGATTAATGGAGAGTGATGCCATCCAGCGATTAGGGAACCTTTCATTTTTGTAGGCTGAAAATTCGACTGCCTTTTATAGATTTATGAATATTTGATACACATACAGATATGGGAAATGCAATCTTCTAAGTAATAATACTAATGGTGGTAGTAGTAGACTTTACAGGATAATTCGTTAAACACAAGGCTATAGCCAGCCACAAGGTCTGAGTATAAAATTACGGTAAAATACGCATTATCACTTTATCAGACAAAGCATGTATCAATACAAATGAAATAATAGTCATCGTAGACAATTCAAAGCATGAAAGTACATGTAGAAAGAGTTTTGTACATTTCATCCTATCACAAAATTCTCACGTATGGTTACTAAATAAAAAAAAACATGTAAAAAGGACAGTATCGTTCTTATAATGCTTTCAGGATGAATGGTTACAGAGGTTTTTTTTTTTTACTTTGGTTTTTAACTTTAATATTTATTT
>CM057156.1:4126631-4136631 GCA_029962745.1 Echinometra lucunter
ATTAATAATTATTATCATCATCTTCATCATTACCATCCCATCACAATCACCAACATCATTATCAAAATCGTTGTCATCATCATCATCATCATCATCATCATCATCATCATCATCATCTGACGGCCTTAGCCGGGATGGAGTTCGCTCTCAGAAACCATTCTCAGCATGACTTTTGGAATGACTACTAACTCTAAACTTAATTTGGGCGCTATTGTACATCAAGTCGTGTGGGCGCCTTCCTCCCTGAGGATGGCAGGGCTCCTCCTCCTCTCCTCTACTTCTCTCGTCTTCTCCTCTCATCCTCTTCTCATCTCGTCCTCATCTCCTTCTTTCGTCATCTCCTCCTCTCCTCTGCTTCTCTCATCATCTCCTTTTCTCCTCCTCTTCTCCTCCTCTCTTCTACTTCTCTCGTCATCTCCTCTCACCCTCCTCTTCTCCTCTCGTTCTCATCTTCCCTCGTCATGTCCTCCACTTCTCCTCCTCCTTTCCTCTGCTTTTCTCGTAATCTCCTCTCCTCCTCTTCTCCTCTCGTTCTCTTCTCCTCTCGTCATGTCCTCCACTTCTCCTCCTATTTTCCTCTGCTTATCTCGTCATTTCCTCTCCTCCTCTTCTCCTCTCGCCCTCATCTCCTTCTCTCGCCTCCTCCACACCTCCTCCTCTCCTCCTCCTCTTCTCGTCGTTATCCTCGTCCTCTCCCCTCTTCCTCATCTCCTCCCCTCCTCCTCTCCTTCTCATCCTCTCCACTTCTCCTCTTGTCCTCAACTCCTTCTCTCGTCATGTCATCCTCTCCTCCTCTTCTCCTCTCGTCGTCATCCTCCTCCTCTCCTCTCGTCATCTCCTCCTCCCATCCTCTTCTCCTCTCGTCCTCATCTCATTCTCTCGTCATCTCCTCCTCTCCGCCTTTTTTCTTCTCATCTTCTCGTCGTTATCCTCGTCCTCTCCCCTCGTCCTCATCTCCCCCCTCCTCCTCTCCTTCTCATCCTCCTCCTCATCTCCTCTCGTCCCCTCGTCGTCATCCTCGTTCTCCTGCTTTCCTCTCTTTCGAATATTTCCCCGAGATGTTCATCAGACTGACTTTGTCGATTTCGTTGGCTGTCAATGTGTTTTGAAACTATAAGAAAATTAAATTGAAACTATAATCTTGAAGTTAAAATGTCTTTAATGCTACTAATCCACACTCTAAATACACAAACTTGATACTTATCTAAATCAGAAATGCACAAGCTCGATAATAATCCGAACTCGAAATGGGTAAGATCCAAATCCACACTCGAAATGCACTTGATGATATATATCTTAATACACAAAAACTGATGACAATCCAACGTCTTAATGCATTTGTAATGAATAAATTTGTTATAAATCGTTAAACAACATTCTACTCTTTCTACCCTGTTGTAGTTCTCTTTTTTTTTTGCATCTAATTACGTTTCGAGGATCAATGGAATGTATATTCGTTTCAATTCTCGCATTTCACAATCCTCGCGCCCTCACTCGATTCAGTTGCGACAGTCACTCTAGCGCGTGTTAATTTTGCGAGATGGGCCGACAACAGTCCATCAACACCTTGCACTAGTCGCATCTTCCGCTCCTATTCTAAGTGATTACAGCCTTCTAACACTTCATATTTTCCCTGGGCTCTCACTGCTTGTTCTACTAACTCATCCTTCTTCTTCCCTGCGCTTGGCATCCTTCGGCCAGTTAAATATTTCATCAATTTTATTGGTCAACTCTCACTCGCGGCGTCTGCTATTTTGGAAATAGTTGTCGACCTGCAAGTGGGAAATGGGCCTCTCACGGTACGGACGTTGGTGGTACATGCATTGTAAAACGCGAGAATTGAGGGTATTCAACAATCACGGTATTTCTAACTCAACGTTTGCCAGGAATCAACACTTTCATAAGTAACCTATACTTCGTTTACCAAGAACAGAAATATTTATTTTCTTATCACATTTTTACTTTCACCAGACCGAAACTATGGAATTCTCTTAATCCCCCAAATCTTAAAGAGTTGAATTGTATCTATTCTTTTAAACGTAAACTGAAAAAAAACTTAATTGTTATTCATACACGACATTATCGAGGATACACGTCTCAACAAGGCCTTCACTGGATTTATCTTAAGTCCTCCTATTTCATTTCATACATTGTAATATTTTCTTATCATTATACACAAATATCATGTGATATGCATGTAAATACATTTCCTTTTTTTTTTTTTTTTACAGATGAAATAAATAAACGAACCAACCAAAGAACGAACGATACTAATCTGAATTAAACATTATAAAGTTCAAAGCGATGAAATCCTCTATCCATCCATACATCCAACCATCCATCTATCAATCAATTATCAATGCATAAACTTGATATTAATCTAAGCCCAATGGATACTCGTCCAAATTAACCATCAGTTAAGTCGTTGCTAATTCTTTACAGATAATCTGGTTCTGATCCAAAATCTAAATACACAAACTCAATACTTAGCCTCATCCGAAATACACGAGACGTACACTAATCCACACTCGAAATATTTACGACTGACACTATTACTAACTCAAAATGCATGAACTTGATACTTCTCCTAAACATCGACTTGATACTAACTAATCCACAATCTACTTACATTAAACCGATACCAATACACACTTAAGATACATAAGACTCCAAATTTAAAATGCCTGAACTTGAAACTTTTTAAACTCCTCAATACATCAAATCCAAACTACGCCACATACATCGATACGATTCTAATCCATACTAAAAATATAAAACTGACACCAATCCAATCTTAAGGCCTAAACAGGGGCGGCGCCAGGGTATTTTCATAGGGGGGGGGATGACCCACACGTGAGTTTTTTACATTTTAAATGAAAAAAAAATGGGGGTACATGTATTTATAACTAACATATAGTTGCACGTCCCAGCCCTCTCTGCCCCCATATACTTCTTTCTTCATCCTCCTCTCTTTTATGCTTTTTCTCCTTTTTTCTTTTCTTATTTTTGATCACTTGAAAAATCGTTTTGGGGGGGGGGGGTCGTCCCCATTCCCCAATGCCCCCCGTAGTGCCGCCCCTGGGCCTAAATATATCAACATGATACTAATCCAAACTAGAAATGCATAAACTTGATACATGTACTTATCAAACTCTAAACACATCAAAATGATACTAATTGAATATACATCGATTTGATTATAATCAGGGCCGTACGCAGAATTATTTTCGGGGAGGGGTAAGAATACGTAAAATGTTCGAAGAAACACAGAAAATTGTAGGATCTGGTGCACACTTTGAGTGGAATTTCTAAATTTTCAGTAAAGAAATGTAAGTCTTGAAAATTTCGGGGGGGGGGGCACTGCCCCCCCCCCCCCCCCCCCCTGCTGAGTACGGCCATGATTATAATCCAGACTTGAAACACATAAGTCTAACATTAACCCAAACTTGAAACAAATAAACATGATAAATCCCAACTCAAAATGGAACGCACAACTGGGCGTTATAGTGTGCCCCTGTAATTAGCAGGATTAGTGCGAACACTTTTCATCTTCCTTTAATCAGTTAATGGACAAAATCCAGCTGATTTCATCATTCAGGCATGATCATTCTTATCGTTATCATTGCTTTACTTATCCGCTGCCGTTCTTGGTGAAGTCTAGATGCAAAATTCCACTGTCTTTTAAAAATGCTAAGAACTCCTAATATATGAATATAGCGTCTATTGCAGGTTGGCAAACTGTGGGTTGGGTGAGTGGGGAGCTGCTCCCTTGAGGATTCGTCATCACCCCACCACTGATATTGAGAAAAACTTCATCCTCACCCTCACCCTCATCCTCACCCTTATCCTCATCCTCTCTCTCATCCACTGATCCTCACTCTCACCCTCATCCCAATGCACCCTCACCCACCCTCACCCTTATCCAAATCTTCCTCCTCATCCTTACCCTCGAGCTCATCCTCACCCTCATCCTCACGCCCCTCATCCCCATCCTTATCCTCAAGCTCATCCTCACCCCCATCCTTATCCTCACACTCATCCTCACCCTCGTCCTTATCCTCACCCTCACCCTCATCCTCGCACTCATTTTCACCTCACCCTAATCCTTATCCTCAAGCTCATCCTCACCCTCATCCTTATCCTCATCCTTATCCTCACCCTCACCTTCACGCTCATCTTCACCCTCACCCTTATCCTCACCCTCACCCTCACCCTCATCCCTTAAACCCAATTATAACCCTAACCCTACTTGCCCGGAGCAACAAGTTTTCCCAGTTTATGTCCTTTCATGTGTGCGGTAATTCCTTTTTGTGTACATGTATATAGGTTATGACATTCCCCTCAGATGCAACTCTGTTGATGGGGGTATACGAGTGTACTGTGAACGCTAGTTTTCTCTCTCATTACATACTTTTTGATGGGATCTATAAACTGACAATATTTCGAGGTCCAATGTAAAGTAAAGGTTGATTAAAAAAAGGCGGAAAAGTCTTTGTAAAAACGAACGGACAAAACTTCCTCGGATCCCAGAGCGATAATTTGAACCGCTGATTTGACAAATTTTAAATGTGTGAGGGCCTGTAGAAAATATGCCTTTATTTGAGAGAGAGAGAGAGAGAGAGAGAGAGAGAGAGAGAGAGAGAAAGAAAGAGCTCTGTTATACCAGGTGTCCCAGAATAAGTGCAACGGTGGATTTTCAGTACTTTACCTTCAAAAAGTAGATAATCTTTTTACATCAGTGGGTGTAACATCGTCTACGGAAGAAAATGATACCAAGATCATTGAATTCGGTGAAGCAATTTGTATTCTATGCCCGTTTCTTAAAATACAGTCATTTTCAAATCTTTGGCGACTGAGGAGAGTAGTTTTGTGTCGGGATGGCCTTTCGTAATACGATGTTTGAGGGAAGTCCACTGATGCATGTCAGCAACAAAACGTGCCACACACATGCCATATGAATGGCCATTCCCGACACATTCTTCTCTCCACTGTCGCGAAAAACATGCGAAATTCGAAAATTACTGTATTTTAATAAACGGGCATAGAATCAAAATTACTGCACCAAATTTAATGATCCTGGCATCATTCTCTTTGATAGAAGATGCTTTACATACTAAAGTAAAAAGTTTATCTACTTTCTAAAGGTAAAGTGCTGAAAATCCACCGTTCCGCTTTTTCTGGGGCACCCGGTATATCATTGTGCAGAGCATAAGGGCTTAATCCGTTGACTACCGGGATCCATAGATTTAATACATGGGTAACCCTGTTCCAGTAGCCAGTGGGTTAAAGCTTCCTACAATTTGGTTCTATGATCTCCGACAAGGACCAAAATGTTCACTGCCTCGGAGAGGCAAAAATCCGAACATTTAATCGATCAGGTTCATAATTGACGTAAAGGTGCTAATTATTTTGAAATGAACTTAAAGGTTGATTATTGGGCGCTATACAAATCCAGAATATTATTATTATTATTATTTGTTGGAAATGCTCTCATTCTTCCATTCTGCATCCTTACAACAGTATCTGACATACTGTGTGGTAAAGGTATTTGCACCCAACATCGATCCACTTATTATCATACTGTCTCTCCACCGCTACACAGTCCTCAGTGCTGTTACTAAGTCCATTAGGCTCACCCTGGTGCCAGTCTAGAGAAAGAGAAAATATGGACGTATTTGGTTTAAAATACTCATCTAGATACAGAGTCTGATTCAAAATTTCATTTTAAAAATAAAGTTTTTGCAGTATATATTATCATGATCACTCGTAATTATTCACCCTCCTCATGACAACTAACCAAAAAGACTTTGAAGGCGGACAATAATTAACACTTAAACTGGACGCTCACAACTGCGGTGAAACAAAGCAGATTATATCACAGCAATAAGGGAAATATTTCTGCATTTTCATTCATGTATGATTATGATCCAAGCTTGAGTAGGGCTATGATATTCTTCATTACGTATAAATCGTAATGAAGTCGTTAACGTATGGGATGCAAGATTCTGGACTTGGTCATGTAAAGAAATTAGATTTAATTTATTATTCTAACTATTAGACAAAAAAAATTACCACCGATTAAACATTTCATTTGAAGTGGAATCATGTTATTATAAAAAAAAAAATCCTATTGTGTAATTCAAGCACGTGATCTGCACGTTTTCTCTTTCTTTATTATTTCAACTGATAGCATGCTTACTTGTTGCAGTTTCCCTAGTTCCAGTACCATCTACATCACAGACGAATTCTCCCTCCTTTGCCATGTCGTTACAGTTTATCCAGACAGACGTAGACAATGTCATTCTGTTCTTGATGTTCAGGAACTCTTCGGCGGTGTTCAAGAACAGGAGAGATGGTTTCTTGTCTCCGGTGATCGTATTTACTCTTGCGAGGTTTTGACAAAAGTCCTTAGCCTTTTGCCAGTTTCGATTTGTAGCATCAAGACGGTAACACTTCGACGATACGCACGTCCATTGTAGATCTGTATGTTCAGAATAGTTATGAGAACATAGGGCAGAACTCAGGAATGTAGTTTTTCTGTTCTAACCGTTTTGAATACATTTAACAACACCAACAATAATGGTGATGATGGTGATGATGATGATTATGATGATGATGATGATGATGGTGATGATGATGATGATGATGATGGTGATGATGATGATGGTGATGATAATGATGAAAATAATAAGAATGATACTGGTAACAATAATAAGAAAAAAAATACCGATTCAACAGTATCAACTCCTTGAAGGAGCGTGTGGGCAAATGCCCCACTGGAGAATTACAGCATAATAATTACCCTCAGTCAGATAATTACCCTCACCAGAACGATTTGGCCCAGGACGATTTCCCCAAGGGGGATTACCCCCAGGACAATTGCCCCAAGACTTCTCCCCTTTCAGTATACAACAGGAAATGAACCCTCTAGCAAAACCAATCCTACGGCAATTATCCGAGGAAAATACCACGGAACACGCATTACTTAAGCTTTTTGACATGCACTCAGAGTAAATCGCATGAATGAAGAGCCTAAAAGCCGAGAACCTGACTCTGATGAGTGCATGTCGAAAAACTTTAGCATGTTTAGTATAATATACTAAACATGCTAAAGTTATTATGTGTGTTCAGTGTTTTCTCCCGATTTTGCAGTACATCTACATGACTTGTATTTGATTATCCGTGGGTGAATTTTATCTTGTCTTGTGGGTATTACCCTGGAGGTAATCGTTCTAGGGGTGATGGACGGAAGGAGAAGAAGGGGGGGGGGGTAATTGTCCGCGAAGGGTAATTGCCCGGGAACCTATTGTCCTGACGGCAATTGTCAAAGGGGTAATTGTCCTAAGACTTGGCGAGGATTTTTACTCAGATGTGGAGAATATATTATGTATCTTTAAAAGAAAATATAAGGAGAAAGGAAATTAGTAACATTGCTCAACAGCCAATCAAAAGGAAGGTTTCCATGGTAGTTCCCATTGACGGCAAAACAACGATTAATAGTAAGTTTTATGCAAGGGGGTTCAGAAGAATAAACAGTCATGAATAATAAAGGTTTTGAAATGTAAGATGTTATTTTCAATTAATTTATCACTGAATTCCTCCATTTGCAGAACCAACCTGTTTATGACTTTTGTTTAACATGTGGGGTAAAAAAGGTATTTCTAGTCACTTGCATAATTATTTTACTTTTTGCGAAGCACATGATGCTTTTGAAGTGCATTTTTCAGGGCTTCATATTTACACAAGTACATATACTGATAGAATATAGGGCCAAGCAGCTCAGATTTATAAAAGTTACTCAAAACGCATTTTAAAAGAAAGAAAGAAAAAAAAAAAACCCCAGAATAATGTGGTCTACAAATTTACAACTAACCAAAATACATTTTTCCCTCAGCGGAGTATGACATACCTGTATTAATAGTAACATTGAAGATGCAAGTGGCATTATTTCCACTCTTGTCGGCAAAGACATATTTTACGATGGTTGACCCTACTGGGAATTCATCATCTGGGTTATGGTTGTGATAGAGCAATGTAACATTTCCCGATGTATCGGTAGCCGATGGTGGGGTGAAGTTAACGGACACATTCGGAGTACCAAGCTCCACCGTCAAGGTGATATCCTCAACACAGAAAACATTCGGAGGAGTCGTGTCTTCTGAGCAAGTGACAAGAAAGTTCGAAGAAAATTATCGAAGTTCGTAAATCATATTCATTTCGATTTTATGGATTACGATTATACACTATAAGACACATGAACAATTTCTTATCAGATTCGAAAACCTATCATTACCTATGGAAAAGTTTAATACGAAAGGAAAGAAAAAGGAGACATAAAACGTATTTTCCCAGATATGAGAAAAGAAAGCAAAACGCAACACGAAAAAAATTCAAGTTTGTAGTAATCTTGATCAATAAAACAAAGGGAAAAAAGAAGGTGAAAGCAAGGCGGAAAGCCGGAACTGATCAATGAAACCAAACAATGTATTAGATTCAATCTAAAAACTACAATTTTCTATACAAATTTACATCTTACTTTTGGAACAGAGGCATTAAGGTTGAAATTATTATTCAATGCAGAATTGTAAAAATTGCGAAACAGTTGACATACATTCTTTATTTATTCGGGGATGCCCCCTTGTCGTCAGCTCTAACTGCCGTTTCAAAAGGATATCAAATGTTTCTCATTCAAATGTTTTACTTACGTGTATTGATAGTAACATTGAAGATGCAAGTGGCATTATTTCCACTCTTGTCGACAAAGACATATTTTACGATTGTTGACCCTACTGGGAATTCATCATCTGGGTTATGGTTGTGATAGAGCAATGTAACATTTCCCGATGTATCGGTAGCCGATGGCGGGGTGAAATTAATGGACACATTCGGAGTACCAAGTTCCACCGTCAAGGTGATATCCTCAACACAGGAAACATTCGGAGGAGTCGTGTCATCTGAGCAAAGCGACAAGAAAGTTCGAAGAAAAGTATCGAAGTTCGTAAATCATATTCATTTCGATTTTATGGATTACGATTATACACTATAAGACGCATGGACGATTTTTTTTTCTCAGATTCGAAAACCTATCATTGCCTATGGAAAAGTTTTAATACGAAAGGAAAGAAAAGGAGACATAAAACGTATTTTCCCAGATGTGAGAAAAGAAAGCAAAATGCAACACGAGAAAAATTCAATTTTCTAGTAATCTTGATCAATAAAACAAAGGGAAAAAAGAAGGTGAAAGCAAGGCGGAAAGCCGGAACTGATCATGAAACCAGACAATGTATTAGATTGAAGATTCAATCTAAAAACTACAATTTTCTATACAATTTTCCATCTTACTTTTGGAACAGAGGCTTTAAGGTTGAAATTATTATTCAATGCAGAATTGTAAAAATTGCGAAACAGTTGAAATACATTCTTTATTTATTCGGGGATGCCCCCTTGTCGTCAGCTCTAACTGCCGTTTCAAAAGGATATCAAATGTTTCTCATTCAAATGTTTTACTTACGTGTATTGATAGTAACATTGAAGATGCAAGTGGCATTATTTCCACTCTTGTCGGCAAAGACATATTTTACGATGGTTGACCCTACTGGGAATTCATCATCTGGGTTATGGTTGTGATAGAGCAATGTAACATTTCCCGATGTATCAGTAGCCGATGGCGGGGTGAAGTTAACGGACACATTCGGAGTACCAAGCTCCACCGTCAAGGTGATATCCTCAACACAGGAAACATTCGGAGGAGTCGTGTCTTCTGAGCAAGTGACAAGAAAGTTCGAAGAAAATTATCGAAGTTCGTAAATCATATTCATTTCGATTTTATGGATTACGATTATATACTATAAGACACATGAACAATTTCTTCTCAGATTCGAAAACCTATCATTACCTATGGAAAAGTTTAATACGAAAGGAAAGAAAAAGGAGACATAAAACGTATTTTCCCAGATGTGAGAAAAGAAAGCAAAACGCAACACGAGAAAAATTCAATTTT
>CM057156.1:4146631-4202045 GCA_029962745.1 Echinometra lucunter
TAAGCGTCATGGACTACGGACGGACGCCGCTCAATGCTAAGCTTATAAAGCTCATGATAAGCATACACTTCTCTATGCGCAGCACATACAGAATTAAAACAAAATACATCAATACCATACAAGCATGTTAACAAACCAATGACTAGCAAGTATTACAATTAACAAAATAGGTACATAATTGACAAAATAGACAAATGGAAGTTAATAATCAGTAAGGAAGGCGGAAAAGGTGGGTTTTAAGTACAGATTTGAAATTTGCAAAATTGGGTGCCTGTCGAATGTTTTGTGGGAGATTGTACCAAAGATTCGGTCCAGCAACTGCAAAAGGTCCCTTATAGTGTCTCTCCACCTCGGTGGCTTGAGAAAAACAGACTTGATTTAGGGTTGCACTTGGAGGGGGGGGGGGGATCTTTGATGTAGTTTTTGATGTATTTTTTGCACCTATAGTGGCAATTAATCGATGAATAATTTTGTATCTTTGCTCTGTTTTTTCACTTTAAATTGTATTTGTATTTGTATTTTTAATGTAGCCGATGTGAAAAGAATTTCCTTTATGGACAATAAACATATTCAACATTCAACATTCAACATAAGAGCCTCACTAGATGCAGTTGATGCTAGATGAAATGCGTTACAAAATTCAAATCAAAACTAATTCCTTGAGATGGCTTTATCTATTTGTGGGCATACCGAATTCAAAATAAAATAGTATTACAATTTATGTTCACAATGCCATAACGCAAGCAGATAATACTTGGCAACATAATAATAAGACATAATACTTCAAACTTTCAACGTTTTAAAGATAAATATAAACATGTTCAAACCCATGATCATTGAATCAGAAATAAAGTTCTCAAAATAATCTTTATGACTTTTGACCTTCTTATAAATAACTATTATACGTAAAGTACACGAACGCCTAAGAATACGCAATAGTGTTATATTAACGGGCTCTGAACGGGCACACAATGCGAAGCTTGAGCTCGTCTGAGAAATAGGACTAGCAATGCATGAATGTCATAAAGAACGCGATCTCGACAAGAGCTTCTCGTGGCTCGATCGGATGGACGACCGTTCTAGGAATGAAAGGTCTCGAGTTCGATTCCCACTCTCGTCAATTTCATATTTTTTGGTGTTTATTCCGTCAGAAATAGTTAAAGTATCACAGCTATCACAACTGCTTAATTGTGGTTTAATACTATGGCGTATTCTTAGGCGTTCGTGTACTTTGCGTATAATGGTTATTATAAGACGGTGGCTGGGTTGGCTAATAGTCACAGAGCGTTATCTCCTGAAAGTTCATCCATTTTAGGTCAAGTTGGTCAATTTGCCGCTCGAATCCTTGCAGTTATACATGTAAAGAGTAGAAGAACTGCATAAACATTGGATAGAGAGACAATATGAAATCCTATTTCCTTTTTTAAGAATGGCATTGGCCAAGATACTGAAAATACGAGCGAGCGCTTCCAGGTTTTTCTTTTATTTTCAATCTTCTTTTTCCTTTCTATTTCCCTCTCTTTTACTTTTTTTTTATTTCTTTTTAAAAAGTGTGTGTGTGTGTGGGGGGGGGGATAATTGTACACACCATCCCCTTTCGAAAAAGTGTGGGGTATATATATATATATATATATATATATATATATATATATATAATATATATGCCCTATCCCCCCGGGATTTACGCCAGTGCACACATTAATTTTATAGACAAGATTTGACTGCTGTAGGAGAGAGAATGCGAAGAGGACAGGGGTAAGGTTTCATGGAAATTTTGTATTGGAAAAATGGATTTATAAATAGGGTTAGAGTTGTACTCACTTTCAGCGCAGTGCTTCCCATGAAATCCAGGAAAACAAAGGCACTGATAACCTTGTAGAGTCTCCTCACACCAGCCGTACTGACAGGGATTACTATGACAATCTGGGGAACCAATGGAAATAAGATAAATTCAGTAGTTTGGGTTCATTAACAGATTATTGACATAAACATGTAGGTGCGATACATGTACTAGATTTTCAATACAGAATACCTAGAGAAAACGAGATGAATGCGTCAGCGTCTCCTACATTGTATATATGGCTCCACCTATATTCAGTTAACTTCAAGGCTCAAACATGATTAGCAATTCTAAATATATGATTAGCGGTGACCTTTAAGAGTCAAATTTTTTCAAACAATGATTGATAATTTCACAGATAGCATGTAGACCTTGTAAACGGATATACGATCATCTTGTGGTATGATCTTTGCTGAAATTCTATTACAATATGTCAAAATATACATTTGATTTTTGAATTTTTGTATTTTGTGTTCCAACGCGTTCTTTCGTACAACGACATAAAGATAACATGCCTGAACATTAAGGTAAGGCACGTGCCATCGAAGTTTAGTTACAAACGGGCTAGTGGATGCAAAAGTTACTAACCCAAGTGTTAACATTTGACCTCATTTGACCTTTGACCTACATACATGACCTCTGACCACCAATTACATTGAAGTTCCTCTAGAGCATCTACCATCCAAGTTTGGTTCCAAACGGACAAAACGTCACAAAGTTATTCAAGTTTTAAACTCATTTTACCTTTGACCTACATATTGACCTTTGACCCTCAAATTAAATTGAGGTCCCTATAGAACATCTACCATCCAAGTTTGGTTCCAAACGGACAAAATAAAACAAAGTTATTCAAGTGCTAAACTCATTTGAACGTTGACCTACATATTGACCTTTGAACCTCAAATTAAATTGAGGTTCCTATAGAGCACCCACCATCCAAGCTTGGTTACAAATGGGCTAGTGGACCAAAAGTTTACTAACCCCTGTAGAAAATATTAACATTTGACCTCATTTGACCTTTCATCTACCATCGAAATTTGGTTCCACACAGGCAAACGGTCGCAAAGTCATTCAAGTGTTATTATGGTTTCGGATGGACAACAGACGGACCAATGACAGACGGACAGACGGACCGACGCCGCTAAGGATCCTTTAGTCTCGCTCCACCTTCGGTGGCTGGATAAAAATTAATCTCAATTTTGCTGGATTGAAAATTAATGAAAAAAACATCCATTACAGGTTTCAGGTACGGGGTATAGATGTGGTGTGGCAGATTAAATCTCGCATTCATTTGGAGAAAACATACAAATATTATGTACAATACACGCACTCTGCAGGCATATGATGCCACAGCTATATGAATTTTCATAAAGAATTTGCATTTCTTACATGCTTCCGCGTCAGTTAAGTTAATTTCACACCGAATAGAGGTAAAACTATTCTAGAAATATTATAAACAGAATGACAGAAAAGCTATAGACCAATTTCACAACGCAAGAGAGCAGCAGACTGTTCGACACACTTCGACATACTGCGGTGGGCGCTCCAACTTTTATAGTACACAAGTCAATAGCGCATTGTGTACATTCGTTCCATTGTTTGTCTATTTTGACTAGTATATGCAGATTTATTTTAATATTTGCAATGATAAATTATCAGGGAAGTTCAGGTCGCAGCTGTGCGGTGCTCAAATGCCACAAGAATTAGAGAAAGTTTAAAAATTGGAAGCTAACTGAGTGCGAAATTCACTTGCTTTTGACTCATGAAGCCTGTTTGTGTGAGAAGCCGTATTCCCTACACAGGTTTCCGTAAGCAATGTGAAGGAATTCGTCGCCAGTGGGTAAAAACATCGACAGAAAGGACTTTGAAGTCAAGAAACATTATCATTATGACACTTTGGCGTAAAATTTAATGAGTGAAAACATGACTTTCTAAACAGGGTAAGATTTAGGGCTCCCGTTTACTACGGCTTCTATGCTGCAATCGAACTTTTACTGACAAAACTAAGTTGAAAAACCATCGAAAGTACAAAAATACATCATACCTTCATCCGTCAGATATGACCATTATCTTACCTCATCTACCCATGTATCCATGCTCTATTTTATTGATCTAGAATAAAGTAAATGGAACAATATCGGGGCATATCTCAGATCTTACATTCATTTTGTACACAGAGCCAATCGCGGTCAGCGCGCTTGCCCACCGCAGCTATGGCGTCGCCGATAGAGGACCAAATACATAAACCGGAGGTGAAATTGGTCTATAAATATGTCATTTCTCATTGCCATCCTCTTTTTTCATCATTGGAACGTTATCTCGTCCATCTTTTTATGATTATACATGTATAATACATGTATAATCTCAATGGTACTTTTGTAACTTTTCTCTTATGTGCAATAATCTTGTTAGGATGATACCTGTACAGGTGCCTGTCTTAACTGTAACTTCCAATTTTACAATTTTACTGTTTTGAGTGTCGGTGATTCTTACTTCTGCTTCTCTTGATCTTCTTCTGCTCTCTCTCTCTCTCTTTCTCTCTCTCTCTCTCTCTCTCTCTCTCTCTTTCTCTAGCGTGCTCTATGTTTCCCTTTCTCACTTTGACACTCTTACAAATACATGTATATTGTATCTCTCGATTTGGACATAACAAGCATGTTTATGCCTATGTATATATGGTGCTACGGCCCGGCTTTGTGTATGCCAGTGCAATTATCGATCTATTTGTATTTTTTATCTGTTTATTGCTACTTTGTTGTCTCCCTCTTTCATTTGTTTGTATACTTGTCTCCTTTTGGTTGGCATTTTTGCTGTGGCTCAACAGGCTAGCTCTTTTCCTCCTTACTTGCCTGGCTCCTGCCGCGCCCCGTGTGCTCTGTTGGGTTGGCTGCCCCTGTCGTGGTCCGCCTGCGTGTTTGCTTTGGTCCTTGGGGGCGCTGAACTTTAGTCAGTTCAGTGCATCCAGGTCTTTTTAGTTTGCATGCTGGGCGGGTTGCGATGGGGGTGCTGACTTGGCGGATCCGTGGGGCGCGGCGGGGGTTGGGTCTCTAGAAGTGGGTATGCTTGCTGGGTCGCAGCTGGAGCTTCTTTCTTTCACACTATTCTAACTGAATGGGTTTTTTTTAAATGAAGTTAGTAATTTTTAATATGTATCAATGACGCATTTTCCGTGGTTATTTTTTTTCCTTTCCATGTACTTATATTTACATGTTTTTTAAAAAGAATTTAACTTTGTAAACTGTTTTAAATTTTGTAAACTCACGCTTTCAGTCTTTGGACTGTTTGTTGAGTCTTAATAAAACCGAATTGAATCTGAATCTGAATCTGAAGTAAAAATATGAATTATTAAATGAGCTAATAATAATCGTTGTTATGATTACCAAAACGATCTCAACTAAATCAATATAATCCACACATAAAATCAACTGCGTGGACCCAAAATCATGATGAATTTTATCATCAGAAAAGTCCTAACCTCCTTCTTGTACATGATGATGATGATGATAATTCACAGCATTTGTATGGCGCCATATGACTGCTTTAAAACATTAAAAAAAACATAACTTATTTTTCCTCCGCTTATCAGAGTTTAGGGGGAACACAACTGCACTTCAACATTGTGATATCATCTCTCTCTCTCTCTCCTCTCTCTCTCTCTTTCTCTCTTTCTTTCTCTATCTTTGTTTGCTCATACTTTGGGGAACCATGCTTCCGTCTCCCATTCTTTAAAAATCTTGGATCTGTCCGTCGAATGCTTACAGTCACATGACACACTATGATACGAGAGTATAAAAAAGCGATCGCAGCTCGAGAAAATATCTGCTTTCCGTAATTTTTTTTCTCATTTTTCTTCTTATAGATAAATGGACGGAGGAGCAGACATACAAGAAGTATTTACCAGGGAATCTGCACACTGCCTGTGTAAGTGGAGGTCCATATTTACTCTTCCCACCAGAGCAAGCGGTTAACAAGGGTGCCTGGAACAGCTTTGGAACGGTCTGTATCATTGTGCCATTGGGAAGTTTTATCTTCTTACACTCCTTCAGCAAGGATGCGTAGTTCAGGTCCAATCCATCCTTACGGAATGCAACCTCACTGGTAGCCAATAATTGAACAGAGGCTGTGTGAAAATTAAAAAAAAATGTGCCAAAGCATATACAACAAATAGATTAACATGAACATCAATTTTGAAATGTCCTCCTAATACAGCTTTACCATAGCAGCAGCTGTTCATCATTATTTTACGATGAATGGTGTTTTCCACTTGCTTGATTGTTGCTTCTATCTTTTATCATGATTTTGTTCTTCTTCCTCTTGTACTTTGGAAAATCATTTTGGGATTGTTAAAAGGCCCCTTTCTGAGCAATGTAGAACATCACTGATCAAAAAGAAAATACTAACTCCCCTTTCAATTTTGACTATGGACGAGAAGGAAGAGAAAGAGGGCGAGGGTATATATATATATATGAGTATAGATGCAACTAGTACAAATTCTACATGTAGTAGGCAGGGGCGAACTGGCCATAGGGGAGTTTTGTTACTTCTACTGACGGTATAAATATATTTCAGTTGATTCGTGGTCTTTAAGCCCTTTAGTATATCAAATTTCACCAACCGTATTCAAACACCCTGCTCCCAACTGTAGGTGAAACGAAAAGATACCATTCAGCAGAAATAAAGATGGGATGATGTATACATACCAAAGAATACTTGGATTACGATGCCAAAAATTAACGTCCAGCTTGGCTTCTGTCCCTTTCCCTGTCATTAAAAACAAATACCAAGCTTATTAATGAACTGCCATGTTTTCCTAATCCTTTGTTAAAAACTACATTTCAATTATGATTTGCTTTGCTTGTCCATACCGATGATAAGATCAAAATTTTCTGTTAAATTTTTCACAACAGAATACACATTTTCAGGCTTTGGAATTTCAATTCCAATGTATATCAGTAAATTCTCCCTACCGCAAATGATATTCAACAGTAGGCACTTCCGGTATCCATGCAAACACAATTGGTCGAGTCCTTATATCAAGTCCCATAAAAATTATAGTTTTTGAGCCTAGAAAATGCAAGCAACAAATTCTGATGCTACCTGCATAGATCTCATAAAATTATCAGGAGAGTTTATGAAACCTGAACAATATTTTCGTCATCTGGACGGTCACCTCATCCGGTGACAACGGCCCAAAGCTAGATGTAAACGGGATCGAACAGTATGGAGTTCAAAACAGTCTCCATACTACGACTACGTAGTATGGAGTTCACTGGACTTTGCAAACGACTTGAATGTGAAGTGCCAAAAGGGGGATGTCCAAAGTTTTTCCTCTGCACAAGTGCAGACAAAGTCACGTGTGACGGCGCTTATAATCTCACTTTAATTGTGGCACAAAATCGTGAAAACAGGCCTATACTTCCCAATCAAAATGTCTGAATTGTAAACAATAAATGAATCTACGTCTGCATATATTATCCGATGCGATTTTTCCCATTTGACTTGCAATATACAAGTCGTTCTTAAAGTCATTCATAACTTAACGAACAGCTTTATGAAACACAACCCCCCCCCCCCCACCTTCCCCACCTTGAGCTAGAGAGCTGCGAGTGATCAAACCCCCAACCCTGCCATGGGCATTGCACTTGGAAGGAGTGGTCTGTGATAACGACATAGCCATGGCATGGGTTACGTACTTTCTCAACTCCGAATTTCCCAGGAAAAAGATAACTTCTGAACATTTACTCTTATTTTTTTTAAATTATGTGTTTTATTGTTTCATAATCAATTAGAATCACAAAATCTATAACTAATTAGCAGTCATTGTGAAAAACAAAGTGACAAGAACATTTCATAAAAATACATAAAACACATTCTTCCACATAATCAAAATATGCTCCAACTCAAATTCCTAAGAGTATACTTTCCCAAACCCATCTCATCCAGTCTTTATCACCATAATTCATACTATTGATTGATTGATTTTATTCGTCAGGTATAACACATGAAAGACAAGTATAGGTTTAAAAGCATCAAATACCTTGACAGAATAGCTCATGAAAGCCAAGATAGACTTATTTCCAATGGGGTCCCATACATTGAACCGATGAGAAGTAATTAAATATCATATTATGATATCAGAGATACATAACTGCACACTATGTTAAACAATATCAACACAGAACATTCACATATAAGCAGAATAACTGATAAAACTAATAGAAGATAAAGATATATAAAATTTGAGACCACAACTTATGTAACGAACGATACAAACTGTTTACAGTAATGAGAATAATTAACATTGGAGCAATAGAAGGGACTCATTTTTCAGATGTCGTTTTAGTAATCTTTTTAAATGTAACTTTTTACAACTTTTTTTGACATGTTTAGGTAGAGAATTCCAAAATTGTATACCGTTAAAATAAAAGGAGTTTCCAATTTGTCCCCATCGTTTTGGTACTACAAAATTAAACTATTTCTCGTATCATGCCCATGGACACTAGATGAACGAGTATTGTATAGAGCTTGAACCGCACCCGAAGATCCGTGAGAAATGATATCATAAAATAATAATAAATAAATGAATATATATTGTACCAAACCACATTCCAATAGCGTTTTGACTTCCCATTCCCAGGGCACGCCATGATAACACAGAGGAAATCAGCGAGTGGAGCCGGTATATAAACTCGGTACCTAGGGAGTAATACCATCGAAAAAATAATCATAGTGATTCCAAACAGCAAAAGTAAAACAATAAGACATAATCATTCAGTGTACAGTGTTCAGTTATGAGTCAATCACGCATCTATTTATCAAGATATTTATGATGATAGATCTTATATTATTTAACCGTACGGGCGTACGGGTATAACGGTTGGCATATTTGTATTACTTCACTTGATACATTATGTCTTAAATTATGTTACTGAATTGATGTAAGGTGAACGTGGAAATAAAGATTTTAATTCAAATGAAAAAAAACCAAAATAAAATCGGAAGGGCAAATGAACTATTATAACCAAAAATGCGCAGTCAAAGGGGGCACTTACCACATTTCAATATATATAGGGACATTCACTAGAAGTGATAAGGGCGCACTTCTCAGAAGGGAAAAGAGCACTATGAAAAATGAGATAGGGTCATTAGTTTGGTGGAAAAGGGTGGAAAGTTGTAGGATGTAAGAAGGACGACTTATCTGAAGCAGAAGACATTGAAAAGGGCACTGACTGGAAGGTGAAAGGGCAATTACAAAACAAAATAGGCCCTTGTAAGACGCAATAGGGGGCAATGAACAGGTTTCAATAGGGGCATTTTTCATGCTTAATGGGCACTTTTGGGGTGCCTGGAAAAGTTTCGGCCCTGTGCCCCCTCCCCCCGTCTCCAAGCCTCGGCTCCGCCTCTCCTGCAATCATGCGAATACACTCTACAATTCAAGAGGTATCTCAATAGACGATTACTGTATTATGTAGCGCCTCATTACTCAGTAAAGTTATAGCATTTGAAGTTGGAAAATTCTGCCCTCTGTTATCCGATCATTGCCAAATAACACCAACCCTTCATTCATTTGTATTTACTAATGATGACATGGTCTTACATGACATAAAACTGTGTAAATGGAACAGAACGAATGAAGAGCGATTTATTACGAAATTAAACAAGGAGAACTTTGAAAAAAAATAGATTAGAAATTTCATACATTTCATTATATGCTAATCCAGATAACAAAATGAAAATAAATTAAACAGTTGATAACTTTACTCTGATATCAAACGTTGCCGCAGGAGTTTCTCTTGGCCAAAACAGGAGAGCAACTAAAAAGAAAAAAAGATAAGCCATGGTTTGACTCGATCTGTAGATCCAAACTGCGACTAATACGGAAGCTATGCAGAGACCTTAGAAAAACACCATGGAATACGACACCACGGCTAAAAGTTCTTTACGAACAAAAACTCCTTCGACGAATATCACGTAAAAATCACAGAGCTCACAAGAAACATATATCTAGACCAAAACGACCCCTCATCATTTTGAAGACTTGTCGGCGTAATGAAAGAAAAGAACAGAGATAATTCTTCCGCAAATATAACAGCGAAAGAATAGCATGATCATTTCAAAAAGCTTATGAACAAAGACTATAAAGTAATTTTGATTTTGAAAAAGACTCGAAACGCGCAAACTATGATATACGAAAATTGAATTCTAACATTACAGACAAAGAAGTATTAGATGCTATTAAAACTATTTATGTAGATATATTCAATGCTATTTTAAAAACGGGTATTTATCCTGATATTTGGAGGGAAAATATCATAACTCCAATATTCAAAGGTGGGTGTAATAACGACATCTCTAATTACAGAGGGATAGCTCTTAATATTTTATGTTTAATATTTTATGTTTCGCGTGCTCACTACCGCACCCTAAAATGAAATCCTAGCTACGCCACTCATTCTAGACTTAGTTACCGGGAAATTTTTGGCTCTGCCCCCTCCCCACTGATAACAGGCAGAGAAACGTAAGAAGATTGGGAGCAGACAAGGAACAATTCCCTGAAACGGCTTAGACAATACATTAGTTTGAAAACGGCTGTAATGCTTTACAAATCACTTTTTCAACCACATTTTGATTATTGCTCTATAGTATGGTTCAATGCAGGAAAGGTTTTACTTAAAGAATTGGGTGTTCTTCAAAACCCAGCACTACGCATGATCTTAAGCAGTGTTAAGAGTTTATTATAGATATAGTACCGTTCTGTTGTATTCTTCTCTGAACATTGACAAACTAGAACCACGTTGGAAAAAAACAGGCAGTTTCTTTTATTTTTAAACTATTGCATGGACATCTTCCATATTCTCTTTGTTCCAGAATTAGTATCAAGAAAAGTAAACATTCCCTTCGTAATTACCATTGTAAGTTTAGCCTTGAAAAACCCAAAACTAATTTTTAAGGGACGGTGGTACTTTATATACAGGTATTCAATTGTTTAATTCTTTGCCATGTGATACTCGTCAATTAGATCAGTTTACTTTATTCATTAAATCAGTTAATTCCATCGATTTCTGACACATTTGCTGGGGGGGGGGGGGGGGCTCAGAGAGTTCTCATAATTCTCTCAACAAATTGGTTTTATGCAGTTTTATTTCTTCGTTTGTTTAATACTTTATGTTTCATTTTCTGTGTTATATGTGATGCTTTTGTAAATATTTTGTAAACCGTATTGTCTCACTTTTACCTGTATAATATGTCACGGTCTCGCTGAAAAGCAGTCTGTTTTGACTGATTGTGAGTTTTTACCGTGAATAAATAAATATAATAAAAAAATATAAATACAATACAGTACAATACAATACAATACAAAGAAACGTCGGAGCTTCCTCTCTTCGCGCGGGAGGGGGGGGGAAACTCCCCCCCCCCTCCCTGCACCCTCCCCCCGGGAGCGCGCGAAGCGCGCTCAGTAAGTGATTCACACGCTTTGCGTGCTCACTACCGCCCCCTGAAATAAAATCCTATAGCTACCCCACTGATTCTAGACTGAGTTACCGGGAAATTTTTGGCCCGCCCCCCCCCCCTCCCCTGATGACAGACACCTGTTACGCCGCTGACGTTTACTCATGCAATCAAATATCTGATCAATAAAGCCGTGTTCAGCCTACGAAACATTTTCCCCAAAGACCGAATATGCTTAATACCTTACTTGAAACTTTTTGATACATGTGTGAAACCGATCATTCTGTATAACTCTGAAATAAGGGGGCTCGAATGTCTGATAAATGAGAAAAAAGAAATTGAAATATGCTATAAAACATTCCTACCAGAAGCTCTACAACTAAAGTTTATAAAAATCCTACTATAGGAACTAATAGGTCGGCGATGAACAGCGCCGTCTTGGCGGAAACCGGACGATTCCCCCTTGCTTTAACTACACTAATAGATGCAGTCGGGTGTTTGCATCACATAGTAACCTCCGCGGATAATAGTTTAGTAAAACAAGCTTACTTCGAGGGCATGAACATAAGCACTAATTAGGATTCTCACATATTTGGCAAAATCACAATACATTCTCGATCAGAAAGAAAGCTATATTTGGCAAATTCAGAGAATTTTCAGTCGAACTGGCGACACCCCTTTCTGACATCATCAGCACCTCGTTCAAGCAAAGCAAGGTTCCAGATGACTGGAAACGAGCCATAGTTATCCCAGTACCTAAAAGTAACCCTCCTACAATTGATAAACTTAGGCCGATTTCTTTAACTAGCCATTTTGCTAAAGTAGCTGAAGGATTCATAGGAAAGTGGATTCTACAAGACATAGCACTGAGACTATAGACCCAAATCAGTTCGGTAATAGGAAGTTTTTTTCAACGAACCATTACTTAATTAACATGCTACACCTCTTGTACAAGAATGCTGACAATACCAAGGCTACGTCAACGGTAATCGTAACAGATTTTACTAAGGCTTTCTATAGAGTCGATCATACAATAGCTCTAAGAAAGCTCATCGACCTTGGTGTCCGCCCATCTATTATCCCATGGGTTGCGAATTTTCTGTTTAACCGTCAACAGTGTGTTCGCTATCACTCAAGGTGTTCTAATTGGTTGCTTCTACATGCAGGTGTACCGCAAGGAACTCGATTAGGTCCCATAATTATTCTGGCTATGGTAAACGATGTCAATCCATGTTTTGACAACTAATCTGCTTTTAA
Source organism: Echinometra lucunter (assembly GCA_029962745.1). NCBI lineage: Eukaryota > Metazoa > Echinodermata > Echinoidea > Camarodonta > Echinometridae > Echinometra > Echinometra lucunter. The sequence goes on from CM057156.1 coordinate 4,159,179, forward strand.
GTATGTGGATGATCTGTCTATCGTGGAATGTAGAAGCTCTACTCAAGCATCCCTCTTACAACAATCAGTTTATCAATTTATTTCCGCTTTGACCTACTACTAAAATTTGGAAAATTTCCGCTTTGACCTACTACTAAAATTTGGAAAATTTCCGCTTTGACCTACTACTAAAATTTGGAAAATTTCCGCTTTGACCCCATACCAAAATCCGGTAAATTTCTTTCCCCTTTAGCCCAATACCAAAATCTGGTAAATTTATTTCCACTTTGACCTCAGGCCCAAATCCGGTTACGTTCAACTGATTCAGTTGAACGTAAAGTCTCTAGCTGACCGTAGAAAGAGTTTGAGCTTGTCATTCTTCCAGAAGAGTCTATTGCACACGAACCAGTTTAAAGAGTATTTTTCACCAGACAACTCTAGATCTTTGAGACACAAACCCCAAATCCCAGAATTGCGCTGTAAGACCAAACGTATGCAAAATAGTGCAATTCCTTATTTAATCCGTACGCTTAACCAAAATAAGTCATCATAAAATTTTATATGGTTGGCTTTTGAGTTTTAAACCAAATGCATTACACATTTGCTTTTTTTCTTACACCATTTCTCTTCTAGCATTACAGGTTAACTTTTTTTTCCTCTACACCCTTCTGATTTGCTTCCTTCTTCTGTATTCCCTTTTTCAAGCTCTCAGACCATCTTTCCCTTCATCTCTAAAGTGATTTCCCCTCTTTACCCTCTCTTCTTCTCTCTCTTCCTCTCCCCTTTCTTTCTCTCTTTTTCTCTTTTCTTTCACCTTTTCTTGGTTGTTTTTTTTTTTCTCTCTTTCCGTGAAAAATTTTCCCTGGTCCGGACCTTGATCTCCTCTGTTCCCCACTCTTTCCTATGCTCACATGCATATCAGAGTATTTCCTCTTGCAGGAACCTTAATTTACCTTTCACCTTGCATTCTGTTTGTATGTAATCATTTCATCTGTTTACAAGTATGATTGTAACCTAATCATTGGCCACATGATTACCCGTACAGTTTTCATGGTTTAAATTGATAATGTATATATTTTTACGTGCTGAATCATTATTTCTTTGCTGCATAACTAGTCGGTCTACCGGTTTTTTGAAACTGATAATAATTAACAGATACAGATTACGAACTTAGTTATGTCATAGTTAATATTTGCTGTCTTGTAGGTTAATTTCATACTTTTTTAATTTTATGTATTATACAAATGTGCCATCATTTCATTTTTTTTTTTTTTTTACAATACCCTAGACTGAAAAAAATCACCCTTTTTAATGAAACGTTAACTGGATTGTGAACTTTAAGATCTTGAATAGACATGTAACGAACACATTACTTCATTTTTCGGCAGGTGTGGGGGGGGGGAGGCATTGGCGTAAATCCCCGGGGGGATATATCCCCCATCCCCCCACTTTTTTGAGAGGGGGGATGGCGTGTACAAATATCCCCCACTCACTTTTTAAGGAAGAAATTATATTTGAATTAGTCTTTAAATATGATTTTTAATAATCTGTCGTAAACAACCCTCATATTTTAGAATTTCTATTTGAAAATGCGATTAAAAACCAGAAAAGCGGTTATTTTTGGCTCGTTTGCTTCGCTCACTCAGCTTTTTTTTTCGAATTTTCATTTGAAAATGCGATTGAAAACCAGAAAAGTGGCTATTTTGGCTCGCTGGCTTCGCTCGCTCATTATATTTTAGAATTTCTATTTGAAAATGCGATTGAAAACCAGAAAAGCGGTAATTTTTGGCTCGCTCGCTTCGCTCGCTCGCAAAATAAAAATTGAAATGTGTGTAAGGGGGGTCTGTGCAGGTGGGTGAGGGCGTGTGTTTATACTTAAGTATGAGTTCGACAGAAAAAAAAATCGGCTAAAAAGTCGATCATCCCGTCCCCCCCCCCCCACTCCTCAAAGTTGATTTACGTCGGTGGGGGAGGTGTTACCAACTACGTAGCTATGTACAGTATGATGGCATTACCACCTACCTTTCTGCATTACTTATAATTATAAATGTTATTGTATTATAATCACATTAGTTATGTATGTATATATTGTTTGCACTCCATTTTGTAAAAAAAAAATCGCAATTCAGCTTTGTAAGCTGCAATGATTTTTATCTCTAATAAACCATTTCAAATCAAATCAAGTCAATTCAGATTCCCGGGGCAAATCAAAAGCCAGATATAAAAAAGCCTGGAAGGACAGCCTTATAAATGATGATAACATTGACTACTCTCCAAAATTGAGAACATATAAAACCCTAAAAAAACAAATTATAAATTGGAAAACTGCCTTTTGCTTGATATGGAGAAAACACATATATCAAAATATACTAAACATGCTAAAATCAGGATAAGTAACAGTAATCTAATGATTGAGGAAGGTCGCTACAAGAAATTACCACAAATAGATAGGATATGCTCACTTTGTAATATAGGCGTAGGGGATGAAACGCACTTCCTAATGAAATGCACCCATTTAAACGATCTTAGATCAAGACTGATGTCTAAACTCAACATGACTTTACCAGATTTTCAAAGACTAAACGAAGAAGAGAAATTTAGACTAATAATGATTAATAATGAGACAGACATAAGCACTATAATAATCCAAGAAATCCATGTTGAAAAGTAATGACCCACAAGCAATAACAAATCCACATGGTAAAAGGTACAGTTATTGCTGACACGAGAAGTTAAACTGACATAATATGCTTAATAGTTTCTCTCTGAGCCGCCACTTATACTAATGAACACGCATTTAATAACGCATCAATTTCAAATAAGAGAGAATTTTGTTAAAATTTGCACAAACAATCTCATGACAACAATGTTTAGGAATTCGACTGGTGCGCTTTTTACAGCCAGGCAGCAAACCAAAATGTGTCCTGCCTCGGCGACATTGTTTTGTCGCCCCATATCCCATAGACCTGTGCAGGGTTCTCACTAGAAAAAAAATCCACACACGGTTCCCACTCTGCGCAAAGCGTGGAAGTTTCGGAAGTTTTACGGAATAACATCTAAAGTTAGGTGTGGCGGCAGTATATGCTATAGTAAAAGGATGAAAAATACTTCTTGGTAAGCAGGAGTTGTCTGCTAATGGCATAAAAGTAAAAATACATTGCCAAAAAGTAAAACAATTCTGTGACATTTATCATTATTGTTAGGAATATATACTCCAATATTTTTTTTACCCTTGTTGCCACGCATGGTGCAGCAATTTCACACATGCATTGGTTCTTCCTGGTTTGAAACCCTTTACGCATTGTACTGGAACCATGGGTGTTATGTACTGGCGAGAACCATGGACCTGTGCACAAAAATGTGGCGGCACAGTGTGGCGGCACAAAGTCGCATCATATCTGAACGCACCTTAGATAGTTATAAAGCCCTCGCCGAAGGAGAGTAAATGTTATATACTGCAATGCAAAGATTAGAAGTGTATTTCTACCAGTTAACTTAACATGCCTTTCGTCTCAGGCTTATTATTCCGCCATTCATAAGAAGGGTGTTTTTGTTAGGTCGGGCAAGTCAAAATGTTTACGCAGCAAAAACAGTATCTTATGCAAGGTACATAATATCAGGTGAATATAATCACTCGTGGCCAATATGATTGTGTACGAATTTGAATACATTTTTAAAATGGCAATTACTGAAAGAGCCTAGAACCGATGACACTCTGGTGTTAGATGGAGTCTGCCCTGTGAATAATTTCGCAGTTCTTTTTCTTTTAAACCCGTTTATGACAATCCATTGGCATCTCCTGCATTACCAGTGATAACAATTTTGAAAAATTCTCCTTGCTCTAACTCTCTATCTCCTTTTCTCTAATTTTCCTTCCAATATGATTCTCTCTCTCTCTCTCTCTCTCTCTCTCTTTCTGTCTCTCTTGTATATCCATCTTAACGCATTATTTTTCTATAATGGCATTTCCTTCTCACCCCCCCCCCAATAAATCTGAATTCACTCTAAATTGGGCTAAGCCTACAATGTTTTTCATGCAAATTGTCCACACCTTGTTAGAATGATATTCTTTAATTGTTATCATTTTTATCATCATCGATCCCAGTACAAAAAGCGAGCATCACGTATCTATATCATACATCTAAAATACAGTCGAATATCAATAGCACAAAAAAGTTTGATACTGCGTAACATTAAACATGTCTACAAAAGGATTTCTTCAAAGAAATCAATCAAACTTTCCTAGTAGTTTGACTAAGTTTTTTATCACATGACAGAACTAAAATTTATCTTTCAGAATGGATGTACTGTTTGATATGAATAAACGAAACTTTGTCCTCAAAAACAAAACAACAAACAAGAAAACACATAAAAATCTGAGGAATGAATATATTTCTATGCGTAACATCATAAGAAAATATTAAGGGATAGGCAAGAATTGATCACAATGAAAATGGATTTTTAAATAATGACTGCATAAGAAAATAAAAGAAGAAAATAGATATTCTACCCAGATTACTCACCATTCTCCCCTTTATCGTCTGAAATGGATGCACGATATTAACAATCAAAGAGCTCTTTGTTCTATTTTGACGAACTAACACTACTCTCTGTCTGAAGAGTGGAAAAGGTTTTATTTATGAGTTTTAGCAAGGTGACTGTCGGTGTGTAGAGGAAATTAAACGAAAGCGTTAAATAAAGCAATATCAAGTTTTCTTCCAACAGCGTCCAAAACTTTTAAAATGTGAATGGTAGAGCCGAATATAACAGAATTACTGGAGAACGTTCGGTGAGAAAATCGCTAAGAATGGTTGACTCCTCCGCATAACGACCCGAAGTGAGAAGCACTGAAGCAAGCAGCTTAATTTGTGCAGTTAGTTTTTTTTCAGGAGTACTGTCAATTTTTTGGTGGTTTAATACACCACGCTTCCCAATGCCGGTAGATATGTTACCTTACCAATACGAACAACATCAATGGTTTAATTCGCTGCCATGGAAACTTTATGGGGAAGACAGCACGCGAAAACCAATAACTGGCTGAAGATCAGGGCGAGGCACTTAACTGGTTGATGAAAATGATCCCACCATGGAGATAGATTGTCGAACTGCCACCCATCTATGAACATGATGAATATTCATGCCAAACTTGAAAAATGACAATAGCTGTTGCTGTGTTGCATATCATAGTAATGAATATGTTAGTAATAATTTCAAATCAATTTTAACGCCCATCTTGATGCTTGATGCTTAACACGCATGACTGGTATGAGCCACAATAACGCGAGTGCTCGAAACGGGATGTGGGTAATTTATCACGTCATCACGTGTGCTTCTTTCTTTTTCGTCTGCTTCATGCCTTCATGCTGATATTAGGAAAGTTCGTGATGAAAAAGCAAAATTAGGTTCAACAGTGTTGTGTATTCATTTTCTGCACCATGTAGGTATTAGACAGCCAGCCATGAGCTCATCAGAATGCGTTTTAAAAAACACCTATAAGAAACTGACAAAGATCAAGAAAACGTTTTAAAGCCGAGTCTGAAGGTTACTCGTTTCGAAATCAATTTGAACCCCCCCCCCTCCCCACAATTGTTTATCGGCTTCCGAAACTTATAAATGTTTAAAAAGTTTCCTGCTCGAGCGACATAGTTTCTATCTCTGTATGTGGACAAGACTACATGATATTGTTGTGGGCATTAAAAAAATGATTGTAGAAATTACATTTTAATAATTCATATAGATCCGATGAGCAATAGCCGCTCGCTTTTTTCATGTTCTACCAACTCATCACGTCCTGACAACATAACAAGGATAAACAAGTACTTATCGTAATTAATTTATAATTGCGCTTACACCGTTAAGGACACTTTCTCTGGCGATAATTCAATTTAATATACACTAATTGGACTTTAAAACCTTGATTCTGGAAGAGAAAACCTGACCTGCGTGCAGTAAATACATGGACCACCGTTTGAACAGCTGGTTTTACATCCTCCGCCTTCCTCCTCCTCCTCAAAAAAAAAAAAAAAAAAAAAAAAAAAAAGAAAAAAGGCCGGTTGATAAGCCTATTGCAAGATGCGATCTCTAATACACCTTTTGCTTTGGATGGAAGGGAATAGAAGCATCTTATCAGTCTGTTTGTTTGTTGTTTATTATGGATAGTCTTTTTCATTATTTATTCATTTTTAGGGGGTCCGGTTTATAAATTAAGAATTACAGGCCCCCAGCAAACACATAACGTTTTCAGAACGTTTCCTCAAAGTTTTTTTGAGGTTCCGTACGTCTTCGTCTAAAATGGACGTTTTTAAAACGTACATATAACGTCAAAGTTTGGACTTAGCATTTACCACAAAGCACAGTTTTTTTTTGAAAACGTTTTTAAAACGTCAATGGACGTTACAAAATGAAACGTCCTTTACAAAACGTTTGTAAAACGTTATCGGACGTTACACTGACCTATTTTTGGTTGAACGTTTATTAAACGTGTTAAAAACGTCCAATTCCAAATCATTATGAATGAACAAATAAAAACACTCTTCTTCATCAAATGTAGAATCGTTACCAAATTTCTTTTTTTCCGATGTCCAAATGAACAAATAAACACATTCTTCTACAAAAAATCAGTCGGTTGATATCATAAATGAAATATATATTTCATTTAAATGAAATATATATTTCATTCTTAGCAAACACAAAACGTTTTCAAAAAGTTCACAAAACGTTTTTTATAACGTCAGCTACGTCTTCGTCTGGAAAAAACGTTCTCAAAACATTTTTAAAACGTCTTAGGGTTTTTAAAACGTCCTTAGACCGGAAAGTAATCGATCATGATTCATGAATATTCACAAAAGACCTAGAATTGACCAAAATCATAATTTTAAAAGGACAAATGGCAATCTATTTTGGCCTTTCTGTAATGCAAAATTCTATAACGCAGAAATAATGCAAAACATTTATTGTAATGCCCAAAATGCAATTCGAAGAGGTATTTCTGGGTCTAAATTCAAAATTGTAATCGTCAACTGTTTTTAACGGTCATTGCAATCTGGTCCCTATATATAGAAAGACTTGACAAGATCAGTGTAAAGGTTTAAGATAAATGAAAGAATAGGATAGGATATAGTCATAGGGTTGTTGGGATGAAAGGAGGAGGACTGTAGGTATCATAGAACATTAAGAGAATTCTGCTGAAAGAACTTCTCTGCAGGATAATTTTTTTTAAAATCATAATTATCCAAAGTTTTCTGGACATTTTTTAAAGGTTCTTACAAGGTTTTCTGAACGTTCTTAAAAGGTTTTCTAAAGGTTTTTAAAGGTTTTCTGATTGTTCTCAAAACATTTGTAAAATGCAGGTCCTTAAAAATTTTGAAAGGTTTTTAATTGTTTTTTTTTAACGTTTAAAAAACGTTTTTTAAACGTCCATATGAAACGTTTTAAATACGGCGAAAACCTTCCACAAAAAGACGTTCTGAAAACGTTTTGACAAAACGTCCAAATAACGAACTTAGAATGTTTCAAGAACGTTCAGAAAACGTCCAGTTGTTAGCTGGGCCATGATCACAAAAGCAATGTTTCTTTACAATTTTTTTTAAAAATATGTATATATTATTATAAGATAGGGCATGTCAATCTAAAACAGAAATTACCAATACATCACAATTTTTTTACATCGTGAATGAACTCTAAAGTATGCTTACTTTTATGTTATGCTATATGCAAACCATGGGTATATATCCCTGGGTGAATGGGTGATACATCCCCCAATATTTCAGGTGGGTGCGACCTGTATTATCATTCCCCAATCCTTCACTGTCAAAAGATTCCATGATGAAGTAATGAATGATGATGGGGAGGAGGAGGAGGAGGATGATGATGACAGTGATGATGACAGTGATGATATGACTAACATCGACATTGTCATCATTTTCCTGTTTGATTTTCATAATGATTATCTAGCGTAAATTGCTATATTTGGAGTACTAAAAAACAGATGACCATAATAGTACAGTTCAATGATGAAAAATTAAAAATAAAAATGGAATTGAGCACGATAGTAATTCCCGTAAAACCACTTTCTAATGCTCTGAAATGTGATTGTTAATCATGTTAATGAGGGTAATTTTGAAAGTTCCTACCCTTCCCCCGCTCAGTCACTTTGCTCCATCGGAAAGCATTTTCGGCTCGGTTACAGTTCGTTATTCCGAAGGTTCGTTTATTCCGAAGGATCGTTAGTTCGAAGGTTAGTTTTTCCGAAGGTTCGGTATTCCGAAGGCTCGTTAGTCCGAAAATGAAATAAGGTTCGTTGTTCCGAAGGTTCGCTAATCCGAAAATGAAATAAGGTTCGTTAGTTCGGTAGTTATTTTCGGACTTACGAGCCTTATTTCATTTTCCGACTATCGAACCTTCGGTATAACGAACCTTATTTCATTTTCGGACTAACGAACCTTCGGAATAACGCCACAAATGGACCCTTTTTTAAAATTTTCGGACTAACGAAGGCAATTTGCGTGTTTCGGAATAACAAACCTTCGGAATAAGGAACCTTCACAATAAGGAACCTTCGGAAATACGAACATCACCCTTACAAAACCGTTAGAGGGCGCAATTTTTTGACTGACGCAAAATCGGCAATGGAAAAGTGTGACAAAAATCAAGGCGTGACACCCTGACGGTAATTGTTTGTTAAATACCTAATTTTCATTCCCAGCATTAACATTTTAGTATTTCCTAAAAATAGAGAATTTACCGGTCATGTTCGTACCAAATATCCCCAAATATAAGAGTAGATGAAAAAAAAAATTGAAAATTGGCGACGTAACTTTGACAACATTAATGCATTAAAATCCCGATGTCATCTGTTGCCGCTATTTAGAAGTAATCTCGATCAGAAATGTTGATATCTAAACCTCCATATCCATTTTTTAAAATTATTATTTATTCAGCGGAATTTGTGAAATCTCAGTCGGAAACAGGGTGTGTCATTGAAGGAAGTTGAAACGCAAATTCCTTAACTGCGCGCCCGAGACTTCCGCGGGGCTGCGCATGAAGAACCCGCCCGCAGTCATAGTGGTGTGTATCGCGCACGCCAGCGGGTTTGCCGTGGTCTTGCCCCCGAGAGTTCCCCACTACAGCGTGTATAGCGTATTGTGACAGGTGCCGTGTCACTGCTGTGATTGTGCCGGTTTGACTCGAACGATTTGACATCAACCCATCGTTTCCAACCCAAATATTTATGCCTCGCCTTTATGAAAAATATGTGAAAGATTATTATTTTCATATATTTTGCAATAATCTTGGGTTTATTTTTGTAGTTGAATTTTGAATCACTTGCCTTGGATTTGGTTTCAGAATCAAACTTGTTTGCTGTTGTTGGTCTTGCTTCTCATCAAAATTAATAGGGCCTACAATTTCGTTTGTGGTTTTTGTTTCTCAGAGATTCTGAGAAAATAGATCACTGAATATAAATCCCGTAATTTGCAATTTCATTTGAATAGTTTCTATATTAAAATCTTTTAAACATGAAGATATACCAGAACATACATGTTTCTTTTTTCTACTTGCAGGGTTGATTGTAGAAATATGATGACAAATCAAAGGACAGAAAGGAGGACTCTATTTTTCGAATTTGTAATTGTATGACCTTTTATCTTGCATTTCCATAATTTTAATGACAATAATGTGGATGGATAGATGAACAGATGTACATGAACAACATTCAAATGGATAAGGCTTACTAGACATGTCTGATACAAGTGGACAAGTTACTACAATTATGACAATTTACATGGCTGCAAAAAATAAGACAAATTGTTTGGCAATACAGTAAAGAAGTAATCTACTTTCAGTTATGGAGTGGGAATCATTACAAGAAGAAGAAACGATGTCCTTTTCATTTTGACATTGAAATACTAATTTTTATTCATATCCACCCTGTGTCTTTTTATAAAAAAAAAAATTCACACACAAAAAGAAAGACAACTATGAAACAAGCCAATAGCAAGATTGTGTCTCGCCCACCCGTGACTAAATAGCACGAAAGTTTCCCCAAGTACATCCCTAGTTCATCTATTACCCAAATTTGGTTGCTATTGCAGCAACATGTGCCAAGTTATGTGTCATAAGAGAGTCTTGCACGTAAACTTTAACGTTTGAAATAAAATGACCTTTGACCTCACCATGTGACCTCCAACAGCACCACAACACCACAACATGATGTTACCCCTAGTGCATCTATCATCAAAGTTTGGTTGCCACTGGCCCAACAGTCGCCAAGTTATGTGTCATAAGAGAGTCTTGCAGGTAAACTCTAACATTTGACCTCAAATAACTTTTGACCTCACCATGTGACCTCCGACAGCACCGCAACATGATGGTACCCCTAGTGCATCTACCACCCAAGTTTGGTTGCCATTGGACCAGCAGTTGCCAAGTTATGCATCATAAGAGAGTCTTGCAGGTAAACTTTAACATTTGTGACGGACGGACGACGGACGGACGCCATTTGGATCCCTTAGTCTCGCCTTCATCTCCGGTGGGCGAGACCTAAATGTGAAGCCGTTGAAGCAGCCTATTTTTCCTTTCAAATCCAGAAGCATATTTGTAAAGTGTAACAACAATTTCCTGAGTTGTTTGAAAGAAACAAAACATAATATTTGATATAAAAGAAATAGATTTAGCTTTAAATATACATGTAAAAAAATAAAACATAACTCAACACAGTACATTTTATGAGAGTTTGCAAACTTTTAAAAACAATCAATGCACTCATGCTCCACTCGGTGCAGTCTCTGTGTACACAACGTAGGCACAGGAGCTGTGTACAAAATCACAAAAATGATATGCCTGTTCATGTAGTGCTTGGCGTCATAAGTAAATGCTATTTTCGGGAGATTTAAAAGGTGATATCTCATCTTTTGGTGAGAGTTATGATGTGAATGATTGCTTAAAATCTTAGTTAGAGTAAGCTCTTTCTAGTGATGTGTGTTTTTATGTCTTTTTTTTCAACTTGAAATTCTTGGAACAATATAAGACACAGAGAATACTGTTTTCCTGGCATGGAAGGGTGATTTGAAATATTTTTGAAATATGTTTATGATCTGAGTAGGTCTACAAAATACTAACTGTGTTAGATCTAACGTTGGACGTGTCTTGACTTTGTTTTAAACTAGTCTAGCCTGGCCCTGGGACTGGGACGCTAAAATGACCGCTAATGCGCCAGTGTGATAGTCGATGTGTTCCGCGTTCCGCAGGAACGAAATGGCTAGTCGATTCGTTCTCCGGAACCAAACGACTAGTTGATTCGTTCCAGCGGAACCAGACGTCTGATACTACTTTTGACCGATATGTTACGAAAGCCGCCGTTTGGTTCCGACATTAGCCAAGAGTTTCGGGGTACATTTCAGAGGCCACGGAACGTTATTAGAGGGAGAGGGGAGCTGACACCCAAACAGACGAAATCCAGATCCTGCAGATAGGGCCCTAGGGGTTCAGGGGCGGCACCCCCCCCCTCCCCGAACCCTTGTTTTTTTTTCTGATTTTGAAAGTCTATTTCTAAATTTACAATTTGAAATAAGGTTTTAAAACTAGTAGGTTTTATTATTTTTTGGCCGAAAGTGTGGGGGAGCCCCGCCAGCCCTCCCTCCGCTTCTGCTGCCCATGAATTTTGATTATAGATATTATCAAGAGTATTATTACACATTGTCATTGTCAGACGGTCTCTCAAGTCTTTGTAAATGAAGTTTATATTGAATAGGTTTAAATAACAGTCATTAAAAGTTCTGATAAATCTATATATTCCGGATATTCCGATAGTGTCTGCAAAAGAGTTAACGAAATGTTTATATTTCCATTTTGAGAAGTCTTATTCTCAATAAGTTATCCTAAAGCATATGCACTGTGAAAAAATGGGCAAATGCTTTGCCCAGCGTTGGGCTTATAGTCAACCCAACGAATTGTTAGACAATGTTTTGCCCAAGGTTACGCATTTCCCAACATATTGGCTTCTGCCTTTTGGTAGCTTAAAATGCCTTCTATATTGCTCGGTTGTTGGTCAAATCTTTTTACCCAACATTTTTTTTTTTACCAACATCAACTTACCCATTTTTTTTGGTCACATTGTGGTTGCAAAATAATATCCAGCATCAAAGAAAATATTAGTACCCTCTAATAAAATTCTCCCTGAAAAACACTGGCGTAATTAGTCAAAACATTTTGAGGGGAAAGAACATGACATTATGAAGCACATTTCTGAAAAGTTGCCAGCTAGCGAAGAGAGCAATCCAAAAATCGACTTAATGAAAATGTTATTTTGTCATAGATCAGGACATATATCCGGGAGGTAATTTAATTTGTTCCCCTTTCCCTTGTTTTATTATTATTTTTTTTTTGAGTGAGATTTTTTTTTTTTGGAGTGGGGGGGGGGGGGGGGCTACGGCCCAAGCCCCATAACAGTATGCCGGTGCTGAAAGAATAATAGCACCTAACATGCTTTTTTTTCATTTTAAACATTGAAATTACAATTATTATATCTTGTGAACGATAATTAATGTCATTATACAATATAATGTTGAATTCTCGATGAACAGATGTGGTGATTTCTAATGAATTACATGTAACTTTTAAATATTTCTTAGAAATTAGAGGAGCAAGCAATTATATTTGACAGCACGCTTTTACGGTGGCATGCTCCAAGTGACATTTAAATGTTTTCTTTTTTTTTTCAAATTAGGACAAAATATCATTTGAAAAAATCTTTGAAATACAACAACAACAACAACCTTAACAACATAAGGCTCATGCTGTTTGTCATGATCCCTTCCTATCAGAGCCCAAATGATAATGGTGTGTTTGTTGTTGTTGTTATAGTTTTACTTTTTGTTTTGATTTGTTCACTTTTTAAAAATTGCAGTGAAAAGTTTATGCCTACTAGCGGAAGGGCTGAAAACACAAGTTCAAATCATTAATGCAAACTAAGCAACATTAATCTGCAAAATATGCTTAGCGTACTCAGATGAACTTCAAAAGAAAACAACGGAATTACCTAAAGGGATTAGTTACATCTTATCGACTTATCGGGGGGGGGGAAGTACGATTGCAGTAAAGTGGAAACTAATTTTCCATTTTATCTTGAAAATGTCACATAATTCATGCACCTTTCAACTATTACCACATAGATATAAGAAATTATGCCACTTATCGTTTTCTTCATTATGCGGTAATAAATATAAATCAGAAGTTAAACCAATGGACATGGTTTCGAATATAACCCCTGCAATATACCCGCAGGACATTACAATTCCTTGACGTTCACCCCATAGAACAATTATCCCTATTTACCAGATTTAACCGCCCCCCATGAATATTAGAAAATTTAATTTTCAAAGAAGTTTTGGGCTTACTTATTTCATGCAGCTGCACAATACTTTCGAAATTGCCCATAATCTCTGCGCAGAAAGTCATGAACCCCCCCCCCCCCTGGAAATGTCCTTTGTGTGACACTTTTCACCGTAATTCACAATCTTTCGGCCCTTCGATCTAAGTAACGCACTGATCTGTACGTACATGTAAAGATATTTTTTTAAAAGTATTTAAAAAACTCAAAATCCTTGTACTGTGTCATAATCATTTCATCATTTCATCTCATTTCAGTCTACATCATCATCATAATCCTTTTCCCACACTCTATGTTCCCACACTCTCTGTTTGTTTTCAGTCTAATTTACTAATCTCCTCCCCTGCTGCGTCAATAACTCAGATGGCAGCGAGCACCAGACATGTTATGTAACTGGTAGTCTGGAATGCAGATGTACCTGTATATGAACAAGTGATCAAAAAGGGGGGAAAAGGTGTGAGAATTTGGAACCGAATCGGATGACCAGCCTCCGATACACATAAAACAAACTGAAATAAGAGTATAAAGAGGGATTCTAAAATTACCAACATAGCAGCTGACGTGAAAGCTAATTTGATACATCGTGTTCATTTGATGAATGAGAGTAAAATATATGTTAAAACATTTCTAATTTTGCCTCCCCCCCCAAAAAAAAAATGGGAACGAATGAATAAATGACTATGAGATAATAACTTTATAGACAGGATAGAGTTATCCACAAGCATATGCCTTGGCATCCATAACTTCACACAACTGACCTTATTCCCCGCCCCCCACCCCCCCCCCTCCCCCGCCGCCAACGCGTATGGCTAATCGATTAACATTGACCAACGATGCTCGTTCTGCCATGTGTGGCTGATTTGGAGGAGTTTGATTGGCTCCAAAAGGTGACCAGAAGAGGACACTTTTCTTTAGGGGTGTTACCATGACGTGATACGTTAGCACAATAGAGATTCGGATCGCCTTCGCAGCTAAATCCTTCGTCGAATGGTCGAAAGGAACGAATCGCCTGGTCGGAACCAATCGCCTTTGACGATCGCATTTAGTCGACCAAAGCGGATCTAATCGGCGGGTAAATATTCAGGCGATTTGTTCCGGAGGATCCAATCGACTGCCCGGAACAAATCGTCTATCACACCGGCGCTTGCGGGACGACAAGCTTCGGCTTCGTCGGTCTGCTGGGTCTATGGCTTTCCGAAATTGTTAGAAAATTACAACATGGCTTAAACTCTTGACGGTGGATATACATGTATATTGAGATAAGGGGGCTCTGACTTATCGAAAATCCATAACATTTTAAACTGAGTGCCAGTCAGATAATCACAAAATTGTATCGTTTGTTCGAGGCTGAGGGAAATCAGTGGGGGTTGCTGTGTTTGGTTCTCTCATACATTTTGAACGTCATGATTTTCTCTGCGGTGCGATTTTCATTTTTTTTTTCATTTCATAGGCAAATTTTGGCTGCAGTTGTGTCGCTCATCTCGTATACTTGGCAAGTCTTAATGACGTCACTGAATCTACTGTAAGAATTTTCTTATTTTATTGTCTTATCTAAGGAAAATTGCTTTACGTCTTCTGAATACGATTAAGGAAAATTTCCTAAGTTAGAAAAATTCTTAGAAAAATTCTTAGACTTAAGAAAATATTCTTAGAAGTTTATTGAATACGGGCCCAGGATCTTTTCGATTTAGATTCGGCAAGCTTCATGTGTGTAGGTGTGTGTGTGTGTGTGTGTGTGTGTGTGTGTGATGGGGGGGGGGGGGAAGACTACCGCCAAGTTATCTTACTTGTCAGTTATGGCCCGTGAGGTAAAGCTGGTTGGCCATCTGGGTTAAGAGGTCCATTGTTTGCCCGCCGAGTAGCTGGAACATTTCTTAAACATTTTGAGTTAGTGGGGGCTAGGAGTTGGCATCCCTTGTAACGAAAAATGGGACTTCCTGTGCCTCTTCCATGTTGTGTTTCATGAACATAATAATCCTGCCATATATGGGGAAGGTTGTTGAAAGAATTGTATTCCACTGACATGACTGACAGTAGATTTCCTGCATGCTATACAATAATTTTCTTATATCTTCTCAAATTATGACAAATACCTGACAACAGCATAAGATTGTTTGTTAAATGCCTTGGTTCGGTTTGAATTGGCATTTCAATTTTCCATTTAAATACACAAACTTAGCCTTCTTAATTTTTCTTTTTTTTTTTTTTTTGCAGAAGGAAATAACAAGGCATACTTGCTTTTGAAGCACTCTCTTTGACTCAGGCCAATCTTGGAAAAAAAGCAATTTTGACATATCCTTTAAAAAACCTTTTTTCATTATGTCATGTCCGGCAGCAGAGTTATGAATAAGGTATCGTGAGACTAATGAGCTATTATTTACCATGAAACTAACTTAATTATCGGAGAGATAATATTTTTATGACAAGCTACTAAGGTAGGATATACATTTGGATAAACATCCTGATCTCGTATACAGATATGTTATGTCAGGACATTGTTCATCGGATTGCGGCTCAAAATTGAACCGAGATCCTTTTAGTATCTTGCTTAACCGGTTGACTGCTGAATTACTTCACTCCAACATAGACGTAATACAGGGGCAACCCAGTGACAGAAAGACAACGGCTTAAATAAATCAGAACATCGAGCAAATTAACATCGATCTACACTGGAAGCTCAATGAATACTTTCAAAACTTCAAAGAAACCTCCAAACGGGAGGTTGAAGCCTCACTACACTACTACCCCTTGGGTAGAAGTGTGATGCTTTTTATAAGAATAAGATGGACGAATAAGTCAGCCGTGAGAAGAATGACTGTAACGGTTAAGAAAGTGTAGTACTAGTTCATTTACCAGGGAATCTGCACACTCGATGTCCTGGAGGGATGTTGAGTTTACTCTTCCTTCTGGGGCATCCACCATCAGCGGATGAAGCAGGAATGAGCTTGGGAATAGTCTGTACCATGCTGCCATTGGGATGTTGTTTCTTCTTACACTCGTTGAACATTGGTAAGGTGTAGTCCATCCGAACAACATGGCTTTGTCTTTGTTCCATGGCTCACTTCTGATGACACAAGCAAGACTACAAGATAAAGAAAATGTAAAAAACAGAAACAGAAGGAAAGCGATTTGAAATCAGACCAAATGTTAAAATGTTCGGAATATGACACAGAAGTCTAAGAATAACTTAAATAACAATGCAATGAAAAAATAAATAAAAAAGCAACACCAACAACACCAAAAATAACAACTACAACAATACACAAAAGGGCAGTCGATCAATATACAAAGATTAAAATGAATGAGAAATGGCGGAAGAAGGTCATTAGTCAAAGGCAAACAATGAAATATAATGTCCACGCTCATTGATATGAAAAATATAACCCCAAATATACCTACCAAAGGACACACAGGTTACGATGGTATACATGAACTTCAAGGGTATCATCTGTTCCTTGTCCTGTGTGTAGAATCGCAAAAATTCGGAAATATGGTCATTATCGACATAAATTCGGCGTGACCATTTATATTGCTAACATCAGCATCATCATCACTATCAGCAACAGCAGCAGCAGCAGCATCATCAGCATCATCATCATCAGCATCACGATCATCATCATCAACATCATCATCATTTAATATCATCACCATCACCATTCTCATTGTTTCATCGCCATCATCATCATCATGATAATGAAAATAATTATTATCATCACCATCATCATCATAATCATTATTATCACCATCATCATTATCACCATCATCAGCACACCACTATCATCTTAATCATTACCATCAGCATCATTATCATCATCATCATTATAATTATCATCATCATTACCATTACCATAATCATCACCATTAGCATCACCATCATCATCATCATCACCATCACCATCATTACCATCATCATCATCATCATCATCACAATCATCATTATCATCATCATCACTACCATCACCACCACCACCACCACCACCATCATCATCATCATCCCCTCATCACCACCACCACCACCACCACCACCACCATCACCATCATCATCATCATCATCATCACCATCATCATCCTCATTATTTCATCGTCATCATCATGATAATGAAAATAATTGCTGCCTCAGTTTTTATGGAATAACCTCCCAAACTCTCTAAGAAACATAGACACAATAGATAAGTCCAAATCTGCACTTAAAATACACTTATTCAAAACGTGTCTTAGTTAAACAAAGTAAACTCAGTAACCTATCTTTCAATTATTTCTTTTCCCTCTCTCTCTTAAAGCGCATAGGGACATACAGCTGTAATGTGTTATGCGCTATACAAAAACTATACATTATTATCATTATAATCACAATCATAATCATTACTATCACAATCATCACCATCACCACCATCATCTTGATCATAACCATCAACACCATCATCATCATCATCATCATCATTATCATTACCATAATCATTACCATTAGCATCACCATCATCATCATCATCACCATCACCATCACCATCACCATCACCATCACCATCACCATCATCATCATCATCATCATCATCATCACCATTACCATAATCATTACCATTAGCATCATCATCATCATCATCATCATCACCACCATCACCATCATTATCATCACCATCATCATCATTATTATTACTACCATCACCATCACCATCATCATCATTGTTATGAATATAGATGTAGAAGACAATAGACATGCCAGCTGGCAGAGAGCAACTCAGAGCATAACTGTTATGCAAATACATGTACCAATGGATGTAATTAGCATGCAGAACTAGCCAGTGCCAATGGAACAATAGATGTATGCACCTGCATTACATCACTACTATAGGATGAATGCCACTGCTGTTCCAGTACGCTGCACTTCATTTCCAGCTGCCAAGCAGCTAGCAAGGACACACCCTTCCAACCAAGGTAATACACAGGCGCCTACATACTAGTGTATCAGAGATATAACAATCATCATCATCATCATCACCGTCATCACCATCACCATCATCATTGTAATAATCATTACTATATTTTTGGATAAAAAAATCTATCATCTAATGATTAACTAAAGGAGCTTCACTGGATCATTTGCATTATCAACTATTTCACAATATTGGCATCTATGGCACTTTTCATGACTACACGGTGGAAGTATACTATTTAGAAAATGATGTCACATTTTATGACGACATAAATTTCCAAACAGTACAATATTTGTGAAATTACGTCACAATGAAGCAATCACCTACCCCAAAATACTAGTATTCAGCAGGCCAGCTCGAATGCCTACCCTGGGCAACTCCCTCGGTGTGACGGGTAAGTACTACGGCTAAATACAACGTATACCATGTATACCGTATAGCGCGAATAAAAAAAGAAAAGAAGAAGAAGAAGAAGAAGAAGAAGAAGAAGAAGAAGAAGAAGAAGAAGAAGAAGAAGGAGAAGATGAAGAAAAGAGAAACCAACGAAACGAAAGGATGTAAATAGTGTAAATATGTTGAGACTAGAGTGACATTTTTGTTCCTGTTAAAACTTGGCTTTGATTAATTTTGGAGATGAAAATTAAGTAACAAGACCACCAAAGAGAATAAAAGGCAAGCCATTTTGTTATTTCCTTCTCATGTTTAATTTTTTATCCAAAATATAAAACAAATATACTCTGCCTTCATTTCGACGTTTTGCTTAGAACTATGGACTCACGTTGAGCCTGAGCATGAGCCCTTCAGTAAGAGTACTATTTCGGAGCTATTTCTTGCCCATAGTTTTAATCTGAAACTCTCCAGGCAAAGTATATTGGTATATCATCATTATCATCATCACCATCAGCATCACAATGATCATAATGATATTAATAATTATTATCATCACCTTCATCATTACCATCACCATCACAATCACCATCAACATCATTATCACCATCGTTGTCATCATCATCATCATCATCACCATCATCATCATCATTTGACGGCCTTAGCGGGATGAAGTTCTCTCTCAGAGACCATTTTTAGCATGACTTTTAGAATGTCTACTAACTCTAAACTTAATTTGGGCGCTACTGTACATCAAGTCGTGTGGGCGCCGTCCTCCCTGAGGATGGCAGGGCTCCTCCTCTTCTCCTCTACTTCTCTCGTCATCTCCTTCTCTCTTCATCTCCTCCTCTCCTCTGCTTCTCTTATCATCTCCTCTCATCCTCCTCTTCTCCTCTCGTTCTCATCTTCCCTCGTCATGTCCTTCACTTCTCCTCCTCCTTTCCTCTGCTTTTCTCGTCATCTCCTCTCCTCCTTCCTCCTCTCTTTCTCTTCGCCTCTCGTCATGTCCTCCACTTCTCCTCCTATTTTCCTCTGCTTATCTCGTCATTCCCTCTCCTCCTCTTCTCCTCTCGCACTCATTTCCTTCTCTCGCCTCCTCCACACCTCCTCCTCTCCTCCTCCTCTTCTCGTCGTTATCCTCGTCCTCTCCCCTCTTCCTCATCTCCTCCCCTCCTCCTCTCCTTCTCATCCTCTCCACTTCTCCTCTCGTCCTCATCTCCTTCTCTCGTCATCTCATCCTCTCCTCTTCTTCTCCTCTCGTCGTCATCCTCCTCCTCTCCTCTCGTCCTCATCTCATTCTCTCGTCATCTCCTCCTCTCCTCCTTTTCTCTTATCTTCTTCTCGTCGTTATCCTCGTCCTCCCCCCTCGTCCTCATCTCCTCTCCCTCCTCCTCTGCTTCTCATCATCCTCCTCCTCATCTCCTCTCGTCCTCTCGTCGTCATCCTCGTTCTCCTGCTTTCCTCTCTTTCGAATGTTTCCCCGAGATGTTCATCAGACTGACTTTTTCGATTTCGTTGGCTGTCAATGTGTTTTGAAACTATAAGAAAATTAAATTGAAACTATAATCTAAAGTTAAAATGCATTTAATGCTACTAATCCACACTCTAAATACACAAACTTGATACTTATCAAAATCAGAAATGCACAAGCTCGATAATAATCCGAACTCGAAATGGGTAAGATCCAAATCCAAACTCGAAATGCACTTGATGATGTATATCTTAATACACAAAAACTGATGACAATCTAACGTCTTAATGCATTTGTAATGAATAAATTTGTTATAAATTATTAAACAACATTCTACTCTTTCTACCCTGTTGTAGTTCTCTTTTTATTCATCTATTGTAATTACGTTTCGAGGATCAATGGAATATATATTCGTTTCAATTCTCGCATTTCACAATCCTTGCGCCCTCATTCGGTTCAGTTGCGACAGTCACCCTAGCGCGTTAACTCTGCGAGATGGGCCGACAACAGTCCATCAACACCTTGCACTAGTCGCATCTTCCGCTCCTATTCTAAGTGATTACAGGCTTCTAACACTTCATATTTTCCCTGGGCTCTCACTGCTTGTTCTACTAACTCATCCTTCTTCTTCCCTGCGCTCGGCATCCTTCGGTCAGTTAAATATTTCATCAATTTTATTGGTCAACTCTCACTCGCGGCGTCTGCTATTTTGGAAATAGTTGTCGACCTGCAAGTGGGAAATGGGCCTCTCACGGCGGGTACGGACGTTGGTGGTACATGCATTGTAAAACGCAAGAATTGAGGGTATTCAACAATCACGGTATTTCTAACTCAACGTTTGCCAGGAATCAACACTTTCATAAGTAACCTATACTTCGTTTACCAAGAACAGGAACATTTTTTTCTTATCACATTTTTACTTTCACCAGACCGAATCTAGTGAATTCTCTTAATCCCCCAAATCTTAAAGAGTTGAACTGTATATATTCTTTTAAACGTAAGCTGAAAAGAAAACTTAATTGTTATTCATACACGACATTATCGAGGATACACGTCTCAACAAGGCCATCATTGGATTTATCTTAAGTCCTCCTATTTCATTTCATACATTGTAATATTTTCTTATCATTATACACAAATATCATGTGATATGCGTGTAAATACATTTCCTCTTTTTTATTTACAGATGAAATAAATAAACGAACCTACCACAGAACGAACGATACTAATCTGAATTAAACATTATAAAGTTCAAAGCGATGAAATCCTCTATTCATCCATCCATTAATCAATCCATCCAACCATCCGTCTATCAATCAATTATCAATGCATAAACTTGATATTAATCTAAGCCCAATGGATACTCGTCCAAATTAACCATCAGTTAAGTCGTTGCTAATTCTTTACAGATAATCTGGTACTGATCCAAAATCTAAATAAACAAACTCAATACTTAAGGCCCGGTCCCACTGGCGTTTAGGAAGAGTTGCGTATGAATTGCGCACAAAATTGGTTTATATTCGTTAAACATCCGCAATAAATTATTCGTGAAACATGCTTGTATGAGTCGGTCGACATCCGCATACGTCCGCAATTATCCGCAAAGGCACGTTTTTCCGTTCCCAGGATTTTTGAGCAGCACAAAATTTTGGCTGCGGATGAGCATGCGCCATACATACGCAATACATACGTAATACATACGCAATACATACTAATCTATGCGCTGAATATCCGCTGTTATCCGCAGCTGACGGAGTATTGCGGCTGGGCGGTGTCCGTGGGACAGTGTGTAAAACGGATATACAGCGTGCCTATCACGTCTACATCCCGAACTAAAATAACTTGTAGCGAATGCAAACAGGCTTGCCACAAATAGTGCGTTTGCATTACGTCTGCTTTGTATCTGATTTGCGAACAATCCGATCCGTTTCCTCAATACATACGTTATACATCCGTGATTGTTCGTTATATGTCCGCAATGTTTGCAATACATTCGTCAACATTTACCAGTTATACTTCTCATCGGAGAGCATCCGCACTCGTATTCGCTTTTATTCGTGAAATATCCGTTTTTATTCGTCATATCTTCGCTGTACATTATTGATATATCTGTAATTCATACTTAGAAATTTGTCATTTTTTGGTCAATTTTGTTGCGGACGACAACGAACGCCCGAAATTTGTATACGCTATTCATGCGCAATTAATCCTCACACCAGTGGGACCGGGCCTTAGCCACATCCGAAATACATAAGACGTACACTAATCCACACTCGAAATATTTACGACTGACACTATTACTAACTCAAAATGCATGAACTTGATACTTCTCCTAAATGAATATATACATCGACTTGATACTAACTAATCCACAATCTACTTACATTAAACCGATGCCAATACGCACTTAAGATACATAAGACTCCAAATTTAAAATGCCTGAACTTGAAACTCTTTAAACTCCTCAATACATCAAATCCAAACTACCCCACATACATCGATACGATTCTAATCCATACTAAAAATATAAAACTGACACCAATCCAATCTTAAGGCCTAAACAGGGGCGGCGCAAGGGTATTTTCATAGGGGGGGATGACCTACACGTGAGTTTTTTACATTTTAAATGAAAAAAAAGATAGGGGTACGTGTATTAGTGAACCGACGAATATGCCAATTCCATTCATATTTTAAAAACTTATTGTTTTCTCTCTCATTACATACTTTAAGAGGGGATCTATAAACTAACAATATTTCGAGGTCCAATGTAAAGCAAAGGTTGAAAAAAAAGTGGAAAAGTCTTTGTAAAAACGAACGGACAAAACTTCCTCGGATCCCAGAGCGATAATTTGAACCGCTAATTTGACAAATTTTAAATGTGTGAGGGCCTCTAGAAAATAGGTCTTCCCGACACATTCTTCTCTCCACTGATGCGAAAAACATGCGAAATTCGAAAATTACTGTATTTTAAGAAACGGGCATAGAATAAAAAAAATACTTCACCAAATTTAATGATCTTGGTATCATTCTCTTTGATAGAAGATGCTTTACATACTAAAGTAAAAAGATTATCTACTTTCTAAAGGTAAAGTACTGAAAATCCACCGTTCCGCTTTTTCTGCGACACCCGGTATATCATTGTGAAGAGCATAAGGGCTTAACCCGTTGACTACCGAGTTCCATAGATTTAATACATGGGTAACCCTGTTCGAGTAGCCAATGGGTTAAAGCTTCCTACAATTTAATTCTATGATCTCCGACAAGGATCAAAATGTTCATTGCCTCGGAGAGGCAAAATCCGAACATTTAATCGATCAGGTTCATAATTGACGTAAAGGTGCTAATCATTTTGAAATGCGCTATACAAATCCAGAATATTATTATTATTATTATTTGTTGGAAATGCTCTCATTCTTCCATTCTACATCCTTACAACAGTATCTGACATACTGTGTGGTAAAGGTTGTTGCACTGAGAATCGACCCACTTATCATCATACCCTCTCCACACCAATGCCACCGCTACACAGTCCTCAGTGCTGTTACTATCTCCATTAGGCTCACCATCGTGCCAGTCTAGAGAAAGAGAAAATATGGACGTATTTGGTTTAAAATACTCATCTAGATACAGAGTCTGATTCAAAATTTCATTTTGAAAATAATGTTTTTGCAGTATATATTATCATGATCACTGGTAATTATTCACCCTCCTCATGACAACTAACCAAAAAGACTTTGAAGGCGGACAATAATTAACACTTAAACCGGACGCTCACAACTGCGGTGAAACAAAGCAGATTATATCACAGCAATAAGGGAAATATAGGTTTTCCCGGTCAATTTCATACTTTTTCCATTCCAGTTCATGAACGTGCATTCAATTTCACGCAACGCACGCCCCGCGAAGACATTCGGGCTTTCAAATTCCGAATCCGATCGATCAACTCCTGGACATTTGTGACAGGCATGCCCCCGTGATATCAGTGCGGCAAAAACAAAGAGGGGTACCTTGGATAAATGATGATTATTTGGTGTTAGCACGCGAAAGGGATTATTATCGAAAGCAATTTAGAAAAACAAGATTAATTTATTGGTGGAATAAATTTCAGTCTTCCCGTAACAGAGCTAATAACTTGATTAAAAATTTGAAAAAGAAGTATTATCAGGACAAATTTAAGGACTGCGAAAATGACATAAAAAAGAACTGGAACATTTTATCGAAGCTTATACCTAAGAAAAATAAAACCACGAGTCATGATGTTAAATTAACTATTGATAATGATCAAATACCTAACAATGAAATAGCTCGCGTTCTAAACAAAGCCTTTAATGAAGTCGGCTCAAGGTTGCAAGCCCCTTCGAATAATTTCTCGAAAGATTTATTAAACAATTTACAAACTCTGTTTATTCCATATTGTGAATTTAAATTTTGTGCAATCAAAAAGGAATATGTTTTGATAGAGCTATTACATATTGATTGTTCGAAAGCGGTCGGAGTAGATGGCATTCACCCTAAGTTTCTTAAGATGGCAGCTGAGAGTATAGCTGGACCTTTAACCCATTTATTTAATGCAACTTTACAAACTAGTGTTATTCCAGAAGATTTCGAAACAGCAAGAATTATTCCTGTACACAAGGGAGGATCTTTTGATATTGACAATTATAGACCAATTTCTGTGCTTCCAGTCCTGTCCAAAATACTAGAGAGAGCAATACATGATCAATTGTATAAGTACTTAAATGTAAATGATCTACTTGCAAATTGTCAGTCTGGCTTCAGACCGTCTTATTCCACTGCCACTTGTCTAACTGAGATTACAGACTTTTTGTATGATAAAATGGACCGAAAACATGTTACTGGTGGTATTTTCTTGGACCTACGCAAAGCTTTTGATGTTATTCCTCACAATTTTATACTTGCAAAACTTAAGTACTATGGTATTACTGGCAATGAATACAACTGGATGGAATCGTATTTAACAGACAGAAGGCAATTTGTAATGATTAACAATTGTCGCAGTGAATTTTTGAAGATAAAATCAGGTGTCCCACAAGGATCTATACTGGGTCCATTGATATTTTGTATTTTTATTAATGACATGTGTAATTTGAAATTGCATGTACATTCTAAAATGTCTCTTTATGCTGATGATACCGCCATTTTTAATCACGGTGAATCAAATTAAGGATGTACAAAAGTATTTGCAAGATGATTTTGATTCAATATGTAAATGGTTAGACTTAAATAATATGCATTTACACCCGCAAAAAACAAAACCCATGGTATTTGGTCAAAAGAAAATGTTGAGGGGTGCTTATTTGTCAGTGAAATTCAGGAACATACAATTAGAAAATGTAAAAAAGATTAAATACTTAGGTGTCATGCTCGATCCGGGCTTGACTTGGTGTGAACATATTACTAATATCGTTTGTAAAATATCTCGAGCAATAGGTTGTATAAGGCGGATTAAGCACTTACTGTCCTTTGATATCATGAAGAAGCTGTACTTTTCTATGATTTTACCTTACATTGATTACTGTAGTACATCTTGAGGAAGCAGTGCAAAAATACATTTAGATAAGATACAAAAACTTCAAAATAAATATGTCAGGATGCTTTTGAAAAAAGATTATAATACATCACAAATTTCTTTGTTGCAGTCACTGAAGTGGCAATCAGTAGATCAGCGTATAAAATATCAGTATTGTGTTCTTGTATATAAAATAATGAATAATTTAGTTCCAAATTATTTAAAACCTTTAGTATGTAAACGGCCCGTGAAATACAGGACACGGTTTTCTTTGCGATGCCCCCTTCAGCTTCCCAAAGCTAGAATTGAATATAAAAGAAAATCTTTCGCATATGTCGGACCCAAATTATTTAATGCACTTCCTTCAAATTTACAAGCTTGTACCTCCTTGTTAGTTTTTAAAAAATTATGCAAAGCCTTTCATACGAATTGATAAAGAGCGAAATAATATTCCATTGATTTACAATGCTATGTACTTGTATGTTTAAATTGTCACTTCCCACTCTATATTTTTGGTGTTAATTGTTTCTGATGTTAAATATTTTGTATTTTGTATTTTTGACGTTGATTGTTTTTTTTAATGATATATTTTATAGTTATCTTGACATGTATTTTAAACTGCAGGGCGCCTTTGTAAAGCAGTTTTAAGAACTGAACAGGCCTACCCTGCAGTATAAAATAAATAAAACAAAATAAATAAATAAATAAATTTCATTTATGGGCGCTCTTATTCTCTTTCCGTAAATCAAAATCACGCATGAGCGTTCAATTTCCAAATGCGAGCATTGTATTTCCTACTTGCGCATTCAAATTCAACTCGTAGTCCCGATGACGCTGTTTGAGGCGTTCAATTTCATTTTCCGGCGATCAATTTCCTACTTCGTGCACTCAATTTAGTGAAGAAGATAAAAAGGGGGTTATGAGGGGGAGAGCGGGACGAGCGTTGGTTGTTTCTGATAAACGAGCACACTCCGAAAAAGGATTAGTCAAAATAACTATTATGTTGGTGCATATTGTCCGACCAAAATTTCGGTGAAGATTGACCAATATGATGATTGTCATAATTACCCAATTATTTTTTGAAAATTAATGTACCCAAATTTTGGTTAATTTTTAACTAATTTTTATGTTCAGACACAAATTCACCAACACATTGGTTATCTTGACCAATCCCTTTGTAGAATGTGCACAATATACCCGCACATCCCTCCCCCTAACACACACACAAGAAAAAAAAATCCCATTTTCGTAGGCCTCCAGCATGCTTATTCTTTTTTTTAAGAGTTCTATATTGTTCTGAATTTGTATCCACTTACAATGATATCCATAATTATTATGGATAATATGAATATACAAAGATAGGAAGAAAACTCCGATGAGAGTTATGTGTTGAGTTTCAGATTTTCGACTTGTATATATTTAGATCATCTTCAGGAATTGAAGTAAAACAGAATAAGAACTGTTTTTGTATACACTGATATAAGAAGGCATCAAAATGTTCAGTTTTACCTACAATTTCTGAAGATGATTTAATCAAAGGTCGAAAATGTGAAACTCAACACTATCATAACTATGACTCTCATTGCAGTTTTCTTCCAATCTTTATACATTTACAATGATATCATGTCCTTTTATGCTCATGTATACTTCAATACTTTAACAGCATAACGACATAATTTCTAACGTACACTTCTTGATGACACCACCCATAAAAAGACAAAATCACAACACTAACCACACTATGCGTCAATTAAAAAACCAAATGACAAACAACATGATCTCAAATCTCTCATTTGGAAGCCTAAATAAACAGCAATATGAAATGTTTATAATTTCCATGTTACCAGTTTCAATGGAAGCATTTATGGCATAAACCTAAAATAGTGGACTTAAGCATGATAACATTATGGTAAATGTCTTGCCAAAGAAGCTCAATTTATTCCAAACTAAGTGAAAAACACCCACAATCACCCCAAGCTAACTAATTGCAATGAATCTTTTAAATTGAATGCACTTATTTGGAACTTGGTTGCCTTTTCACGAATATGAATGAAGAAGGAGATTCGGTCGCCGGCTCGAAATGAATTTGATTGCCCATTTATCAAAAAGCATGCTCCTACTTTGAACTTGAATGACCCAAATGAACAACTGATTGCTCGGATAGTGAATCTGAATGACCCAATTTGAATTTGAAAGCTGCTTCAGAGCTGCGAGCGTGAAATGCGGGAAATTGAATGCTCGGAATATGAACTTGAATGACAATATCATGAAATTGACCGGGAAAACCTATATTTGTACATTTTCATTCATGTATGAATATGATCCAAGCTTGAGTATGGCTATGATATTCTTCATTACGTATAAATCGTAATGAAGTCGCTAACGTATGGGATACAAGATCGTGGACTTGGTCATGTATAAAGAAATTAGATTTAATTCATTATTCTATTGGACAAAAAATACCACTATTAAACATTTCATTTGAAGTGGAATCATGTTATTATTTTAAAAATCCTATTGTGTAATTGAAGCACATGATCTGCACGTTTTCTCTTTCTTTATTATTTCAACTGATAGCATGCTTACTTGTTGCAGTTTCCCTAGTTCCAGTACCATCTACATCACAGACGAATTCTCCCTCCTTTGCCATGTCGTTACAGTTTATCCATATATTTGTAGACAATGTCATTCTGTTTTTGATGTTCAGGAACTCTTCGGCGGTGTTGAAGAAGAGGAGAGAAGGTTTCTTGTCTCCGGTGATCGTGCTTACTGTCTCGAGGTTTTGACAAAAGTTCTTAGCCTCTTGCCACTCTCGATTTTTAGCATCAAGACGGTAACACTTCGACGATACGTACGTCCATTGTAGATCTGTATGTTCAGAATAATTATGAGAACATGGCGCAGAACTCAAGAATGTAGTTTTTCCTGTTCAACCGTTTTGAATACATTTAACAACACCAACAATAATGGTGATGATGATGATGATGATGATGATGATGATGATGATGATGATGATGATGATGGTGATGATGCTGCTGCTGCTGCTGCTGCTGATGATGATAATGATGATGATGATGATGATGACAATGATGATAATAAGAATGATACTGGTAACAATAATAAGAAAAAAAAAATACCGATTCAACAGTATCAACTCCTTGAAGGAGCGTGTGGGCAAATGCCCCACTGGAGAATTACAGCATAATAGTTACCCTCAGGACAATTTCCACCAGAACGATTTGCCCCAGGACGATTTCCCCAAGGAGGATTACCCCCAGGACAATTACCCCAAGACTTCTCCCCTTTCAGTATACAACAGGAAATGAACCCTCTAGCAAAACCAATCCTACGGCAATTATCCGAGGAAAATACCACGGAACACGCATTACTTAAGCTTTTTGACATGCACTCAGAGTAAATCGCATGAATGAAGAGCCTAAAAGCCGAAAACCTGTGACTCTGATGAGTGCATGTCGAAAAACTTTAGCATGTTTAGTATATGTGTGTTCAGTGTTTTCTCCCGATTTTGCAGTACATCTACAAGACTTGTATTTGATTATCCGAGGGTGAATTTTATCTTGTCTTGTGGGTATTACCCTGGAGGTAATCGTTCTAGGAGTGATGGACGGAAGGAGAAGGGGTAATTGTCCGCGAAGGGTAATTGCCCAGGAACCTATTGTCCTGACGGCAATTGTCAAAGGGGTAATTGTCCTAAGACCTGGCGAGGATTTTTACATAGATGTGGAGAATATATTATGTATCTTTAAAAGAAAAAATAAGGAGAAAGGAAATTAGTAACATTGCTCAACAGCCAATCAAAAGCAAGGTTTCCATGGTAGTTCCCATTGATGGCAAAACAACGATTAATAGTATACAAATATACCTTGCATTGAGAGTTTCTGGTTAAAACTATGGGCAAGAGGTGACTCCGAAATAGTACTATTCACTGAGGGGTGCAGCCCCGAAGTGAATGGTACTATTCGAGTCGCCGGGGTTACTGTCACAATCTGAGGAGTTAAAAACAAGTGCATTGATCAGCGCTAAGAATCCGCCATTTTTCTTCTAATTTCATTATTTCTCTTTGTTTATACCTGATCACTAAAAAAGACTGGACTTACTTTTACAAAAATGCAATATCAGTCATGATCATAACAGTAATTTTATCAACCCATGGTAGCCTCACCAGTTCTAACACGGCGTCCTAAGGGCCCTACTTTTCTTCTTCTTCTTCTTCTTCTTCTTCTTCTTCTTCTTCTCCCCCTCCTCCTCCTGTTCTTCTTCTTTCGTTTTAATCTTCTCCTTTCCCTTCTTCATTATTGTTCTTAATTTTCTTCTTACACCTCCTCTTCTTGTTATTCTTTTCCCTATATATTTTTTTATCATTCAAGTTTTCGTTTTTTCTGTTGTTTGTATCGTTATTAACATTATCATCACTGCTATATTTATTGTCATTATTATTATTGTAATGGTTAGTGTTATGATAATTATTATTATCATTATTATTGTTGTTGTTATTATCATGATAGTTATTATTGTTATTATTATTATTGTAATTATTTATTATTATTACTGACATTTATTTACTTCTATACTATTACTATTACTACGACTATTATATAATAATGATAATAATAATTATTATTATCAGTATTATTATCATAATTATTATTATTATTATTATTATTATTATTATTATTATTATTATTATTATTATTATTATTGTTATTATTCACCTTACTGTCTACTACTACTTCAACTTCTGCGACCGGACTACGACGGATATTATTTTTTTCTTTTGTACTGTATTTTACCACTGATATATTTGTGTTGTTATATAATCTTAAGTTTGCATTTTAACCTGTACTATTTTTATGATCGTAAATAAAACCAAACCAAACCAAACCATACATTATCATTATCAACATTATTCACACCAGTATGTAGTCATTCTTTTGAAGTGGATAACTTTGTTAACGAGCCTTTCATTTTGTCTGATCCCTTTCAGGATGCATGCTCAGCTCACTAGGACATTCATGCTTTGAGCATGCGCACTGACGGTGATTAGACGGTATTTTATTTTGTTTTACAGCTTTTTATTCTTTTCTTTCAAAAAGGAAATTGGTACATAATGTGTAACATATTCAGAACTGCAAATAATCTTCCCACAAATATAAAAGTAGACAAATAGTTGACATTTCAAAACAATACTACAAACAAATTTTCATTTTTTACGAATAGAGCATATTTTAAAAGAAATTATATAAACAAAGATGTAATTAAAATTTCACACTTCATTTAAGATGAGGTAAATTTTAAAAATACAGTTCACTATATTTCAGCATAGACAAATCACAAATAAAGTTTTACTTTTTGAATAAAATTGCTTCAGTATAGAAAAGAAAACTGCAACTGCAATTAATTTCAAATCACCTTTTTTCATATCTCGTTTAGAGAGAAAGACGAATTATAATTTTAAAAATAGACAAAAAAAAAAGGATAGGAGAAAAAAGAGAAGAGAGAGAGAGAGAAAAAAAGAAATGAAATGGAGAGAGAGAGAGAGAGAGAGAGAGAGAAGAAAAGAGAGAGAGAAAAAAGAGCAATGGTGATGGATGGACTAGCGATCTCGCGATTACATCCATGCCTCATACTTTCCGTTATCGGTCAAGGATTTTCATTGGCGTTTTTGTTTTTATCCATATGTATATATATATCAGTCAAATATGGCTGAATTGAATCAAACTGAATTCATTTATTTTTCATCATCACGTCATGGATATATATTCAAAGATAAAATAATGGGAGGATATGAAAATAAGCATATGAATCATATACACCCATTTCACAACGCAAGAGGGCAGCAGACTGTTCGACACAGAGTGGATTTATAGAGAGAGTGACGAAAACGGAAGTCGTTTCTGATTGGTCAGTTATTTCATGGAGCTCAAAAATAGTTCCCTCGGCTGATTTTCTGCTTCAGCAGCGTCTGTGGTGAAATGATACATGCACTGAAATTTCAGTAAGTCGAATTTTCTCTTTTCGTTTTCTGGTTCTGATACCGCATTTTCCCTGAAAAAATATTTTTCTAGGACAGTTGTATCACTTTTATATCAATTAAGTCTGATCCTGTGGAGTTTGCGTAATGTCTTTTCAATGTAAATAAACGCCGGTTTAACAAATCCAATTTTCATGTTCTTTTAGGGAGAAAAATGACGATTAAAGATTATTTTCGCATTTTCTGTCAGTACTGATGGTTATGATGTGTTGGAAAAAATATTTCCATGTTATTTTCAAGGTTGCCATTTTTAAAATTTCGTTATTTTTAACGAAAATAGCGTAAATTTAGACAAAAACCAGACATAGAAATACTGCATGAGGGACCACTGGAACGTTAAGGGAACTATTTTGATTTTGTGGCTAGCGCCGTCCACGGCACGGCCAACTCCAGCAAAGCCGAGACGGGCGGCTTAGGAGCCTAGGGCTGGCCTGGGCTGGAGCAAGAGCCGCGGCCCATGCTGAAATTTTGGGGCTTCGTGCACACGTTTCAAATTGTATTCAGATTTTTTGAGCCTGCTCTTTTAATGATAATAATTTCAGTTTGCCTTAAGTAAAGTAAAGACTAAAGGCCTAAATTAGAAAATATTTGAATTAAAAATCCCGACCCAAGCTTTGCCCTAGCTCTATTAGTCTAGGCCTAGCTAAGTTAGTCCTAGACTGAAGTGTTCTGTCTCTAACCGTCGTCGTTAGCCTCGTATTTTGGTAGGGTCGGCACTCGGACCCTACCAAAATACAAGGCTAACGACGACTGTTAGAGACAGAACACTTCGGTCTAAGTTAGTCCCAAACCAAAGTTCCCCTCCAAACTAAGAGTAAGACCAGGCCCAAGCCCAAGGCCAAGAAAAGATTTAGATTTAGGGTCTAGTCCAGTCAGTGTTAGACCTGGATCTAGAGCTCTAGTCTCTAGATCTAGAAGACTATATATCTAGGTTCTGTTCAATTAGTTCCACATCTACTGAAGATCAACTAAATTCCAGTGTTAATTCAATAAATTGGTTGAAAAAACTGAATGAAAATCAGAAATTGTTACAATTTTGCATGCAGAATCTGTATAGGGCCTACCCCAGTATTATTGTTGTGCTAATTTCTTGTGCAGACTTGTTAATGCCTGTATGAGAAATCCTTTGGCAGGATTATGTAATCATTTAGGACGACTGCACTGGACCACAAATCCACTGGTATCTACTAATTATAAGACTAAAAACCTCACATAGTGCATATGGATAATTTAGACTTTTCCTTTATTAGCAACTAGCAATCTCAAGAAAATATCAAATGATAACCTCATTGTTCATCATTACTTTTTTTTTTAATAGTTTTTTTTTTTTTTGGGGGGGGGGGGGGTGTTGGCTGCGCTTAAATTTACCCTTAAATTGCCTGTATTGGAATGCAAGTTTCATCGTTTTGTACACATGAATTCATGATGAAGTAAACATAGATTTGATAACATTCCATGATTCATCCACGGACTGTTTTTATCCAATGATAATTATTTACTATTTGATATTTATTACAGGATGCTGGACCATAATTAATGATTTGATGGAGTTGACACAGACTGAAGATGCAGAACTTCAATACAGAACTTCGCTTCATGAGAGGCAGGATATGCCATGAAAGAAATGTTGGCAGATGTCATGTTAGCTTTTTTTTTTTACTTTAGCATTTAGAGGTAATTTTGCATACTGATATTGCATTATTAAACTACTTTGTTAAAGCACAGATCATATCATGAGTATAACAGTCTCTATCTGATGAATATGTGACCAGCATCATAAGATCAATTCATACATAAACCTTATGTAGCCTTGGCTAAATTTCTTTTAATATTGGAATGGTTCAAATAATTTCTTTTCCAGTAATTATGAACTGACTGAATTAATCTGCTTAGTCATTATCATTTGTTTTAAAAAAAATCCCTAGTGTAAAGACACTTTAAATGTAGGTTAGTTTACATGTCAGTTTTTCAGTAATGAAAAGAGCTGAAAGCATGAATAATCTGATAATATAAACTATTTCTGTTTGTCTTTCTTTCATTTCCTCTGCCCTCCCTTTATCTCTCTCTCTCTCTCTCTCTCTCCCCCCTTCTGTCTTCCTTTAATTTCTCCTCTTTATTTTATTTTCTTTTGCAGAGCAAAATCAAAATGATGCATGCTACGAAGAATCATCACACCGCAATCTTTGGCAAAGACAGAGAGAAACGGGCAGAGATTTACATCTGCTGAGGGCAAGAAAATAGACCAAGCACAGACTGAGCAGAGATACAATGTTACTGCCTGCCCAAATAAGTGGTGGAATTTCAGGCAGCCATTGTCCATGGCAGTAGCCTAAAATTTAGCTTTGGCATAGACAGAAATTTAGAAAGGGGAAGGGGAAAAATATTCCCATATCCCACCTTGTTTTTCTTCTTCTGGTTAACAAAGAATTGTAGAGTTAAAGGACTCTTATCTCAGTTCATTGCATTCTTTTTTCTTTGATTTTTCCCCTTTCAAGTTAAACATTTCTTTGTGAATATGCCATATGGTGAAGAAGTCGGGGCAGCCTGTAAAAGAGTCTCATTTTCACTGACAACTGCCATAAGCTACTGAAACCCTTGCATCTGATGGGAACAAATCATTATTGGGCTAAAGTTCTTCAAAAATTTCAGAACATTTAAAAAGATGTTCTTTTTTTTATATATTATTTGTGTGGTCCTAGCACTTTGTTTTGAATGAGTAGTCTATTATCCCCATTAAATGTTCATTTTTCACCAAAACAGGTATTGTCAAGAGCAAATAGGAGATGCCCTCTCCAAATTGTGAATCTGATTTGGATTCAGTATAGTTCTAAAATTTGCCATTAGGTTAGTCAATTACATCTTCAGACTTTCGGCATCAAGCCATAAAATATTTCAAAGAAAGGTAGGGGCATTTAGCTGAGTATTCTAATTTAATGTTCAAAACTTATTGTTATGTTTAAGCATTTGCACTACATCGTTTCAGAATTTGAAGAGAGATTAGCTAATTGCAATTTTAGATGACAGATAAAGTAAAACTATCATGTTATCAAATTTACAACAATATTCCAAAGAATAAGTAAAAAATGAATGATTTTGCTCTTAAAGCATCAGGAAGTCCCTTTACAAAACAAAGAAAATAAAAGAAAAGTTTTGTGTTAATTTTTTTCCTTCTCAATCCTAAACGGGAATGTACTGAGATCTAAAACTTTACAAGTGTCTTTCTGTGGCTTATAGCAATATAAAGTAAAGCTTTTGTGCAGATTGGTTGATGCTTGCAAATGTGGGCTACTACCTATGAAGAGAAATTAGAGTCTCTTGTGAAACTAAGAAATAACCTGAAATGATTTTTTTTAGAATGTGTAGAACACACACATTTTTTTTTTTTTTTTTGGTATGAAAGTCTTTATTTTCCATATGATGTAACTATGTAATTCAAAGGTACAGAAATTGTGTTACCATATGCAATAATTTTTGTTGCATGTTAGTTTTAAAGTATAAGAATTTATTTCATACTCATCCATGGCCGTACACAGCAGGGGAAAGGGGTGCAGAGGGGAAGCATCCTTGTGACCAAGTTTTTTCCAAAAAAAATTTACGTGTCTTGCCCCCCCCCGAAAAAAATTTCTGCATATGGCCATGTATTCGTCTCATTTTTGTCCTCAGCCGAGTGAATTTTTTTGCTTTGATGGCATGTTACTCACATTCAACTTTTATTATAACAAATGATTTTTTTTTTTTTTAGCATGTGTAGAACAAATGCATTTTTTTTTTCACTATGAAAGTCTTGATTTTCCATATGACGTATCTACAGAATTCATAGGTACAGAAATTATGTTACAAAATGCAATATTTTTTGTTGCATGTTATTTTTGAAGTATAAGAATTTATTTCATACTCGTCCATGGCCATACGCGGCAGGAGGAAGGGGGTCAGTTGCCCCTCCCCCCCCTCCGAAATTTTAAAAACTGACATAATTTTACTGAAAATTTTCTTAAAATCCACCAAATCCCTCAATTTCACTTTTAAAGATACAAAAGTATCCTTGTGACCAGCTCGGTGACTTCACTCCCTCGTTTTCAAGTTTAAAAAAAGAAAAATACTTGCCCCCCCCCTGAAAAAATTTCTTCGTACGGCCATGTACTCGTCTCATTTTTTGCCCTCGGCCAAATGAAAAATTCTTGGTTTGATGGCATGTACAGAAAAATCAAGTGTTTTCAGTATTGAATCCAAGCAGTATACTTGAAAATGAATTATGACTTTCTTGCTATAATAGAGTGATGGTCAAATTTTCACTGTCATGTTACTCACATTCAACTTTTATTATAATAAAATATTTGAAGATGAACTTCCCTTTTGAGGTGGAAGCCAATATGTTGTAAGCGCAATGAACACCAATACAATCGAATCGTTTATGCTAAGTAATTGACTTAGAAAGTAGCAGTCTATACTGAGAATTAGTTGCTACTGGTCATGTATGTGAGCAGTATTCAAGCTGATTTTCATAAACGTTGCCAAAACTACGTACTGCACTCATGGATGGAAATCTGTCTTGAAAGGTGAGGGGAAGCATAAGAAATTCCAATAGGTGTCTCCTTGTATCTGAAACTTCACTAAAAAAAAAAATATTAAAAATCCCCCCCCCAAAAAAAAAAAATGGGCGGGGAGGAAGCTAGGTTTGATAAAATGCCTTCACCTTCCAAATTGTGGGTACACGATTGTGAGGACATGCCCCCCTTGGAATTTCCGTCCTAATGCAAAGGTTGAAGAGTTTCCCTTCCCCCTTTACTATTATTTGGGAGGGGGTGTTAATAAAATTAACATGCATTTGATTAGAGATATTGAATCAGATTTAGCATTTTAATAATTTCACTAGAATAAATGATTCTTTCATATTATGTACGAAAAACTCTGCCACTTTAAAAGTCTGTTATACTTCAAGAATGCTTTGTGGAGAGGGGTGTGTCTTTCAACGCATATGCAGGATTGGGGAGGGGGACATTTATGGCCAGAAAATTGGAAATTGACAGAATGCGAGAGAGAGAAAAGGGATGATCTGAAGACAGTGTAGACGTAGTGATAGATATAAAGAAAGAGAGAAAAGGCAAAAACGTGGAGAGTTTTATTGAGTTGAATGACAGAGAGTGAGAGAGAGGAACAAAGCTAAATCTTTTAAAATGAATTTCTTATAATCAGCGAATGGACAACAAAAGAGGAGAGTGGTTATAGAAGATATGCTATAGAGAAGAAATAAAGATTGTTGAGTGAGTGAACTGATTTTAGCATGACTTCATGATATAAAATTTAACCAATTGACACCCAGTATTGAGGAAATGGACTGGGGGGGGGGGGGCACGGGCCTAATATGGTCTACGGGGGTGTGTCGCTGAGATGAGTCCTTTTTTTGGAAGAAATCCCTAAACATGTGGTATAGTTTCGAGTCGGAAAATCCCTAAACATGCTCCTCCCTTTTTTAAAATCAGCAATTCTATATTATAATTTTAGAGTACACATCCGAGAGTCGGGAAATCCTTTAACACGCCCCTTACTTGTTAAAAATGAGTAACTTTTTTCTTTAGAGTAGGCCTATACATCCGAGGTGCATAATCCCTAATAATGGGTGCCCTTCTCTGCCAAAATGGCCATTAAACATGGGTACGATTATGAAGGCTTCAGCAACACACCCCCGTCGGCACCAAATTGGAGCCCCGGGATGAACTGCCGTCTGTAAGAATAGAGTTTGCTCAAAATTATTATGAAATGAGTTTATATTAATCCTTATCCAAAAGAAAACTGAAAGAGAGAGAGAGAGAGAGAGAGGGGGGGATGATCACACACATAAGGAAATGGATTGAGCATAGCAGTATAGTGTATGCTTAAAAAATTCGGAATTATGTTTGAATAAAAGAATTTTAGAACAATAATGGTACCAAACAGCTGCAGGGGAATGATTCGTAAATGCCATTCTGGCTCAAAACAGAAGACCTTTTTTCACCGGAATCAAACATTGAGATTTTATGCTGCATTTCCTTCATTCGGGAAGCTTTATACATATTGTCAGTAAAAAGTGGATACAATCAAATATCGTCTTGCAAGCTGGCAGCAAGGCACCTTCGTTCTGTTCATGTACTGTAGGTAGCAGACGACGCAACAGACTGGGAGGGAACTATTTTTGATCCCCAGTTTGACCTTTGACCCCGCGCCCCATACCTTGTACATACGCGTGTCGCCACTCTCTCTATAAATCCACTCTGGTTCGACACAGTTCGACATACTGCGGTGGGCGCTCCAACTTTTATAGTACACAAGTCAATAGCGCGTTATGTACATTCGTTCGATTTTTCTGTTTATTTTGACCAATATATGCAGATTTCTTTTAATATTTGTAATGAGAAATTGTCAGGGAAGTTCAGGTCGCAGCTGTGCGGTGCTCGAATGCCACAAGAATTGGCGAAAGTTTAAAAATTGGAAGCTAACTGAGTGCGAAATTCACTCTCTTTTGACTCATGAAGCCTGTTTGTGTGAGAAGCCGTACTCCCTACACAGGTTTCCGTAAGCAATGCGAAGGAATCCGTCGCCAGTGCGTAAAAATATCAACAGAAAGGACTTTGAAGTCAAGAAACATTATCATTATGTACTTTGGCGTAAAATTTAATGAGTGAAAACATGACTTTGTAAACAGGGTAAGATTGAGGGCTCCCGTTTACTACGGCTTCTATGCTGCAATCGAACTTATACTGACAAAACTAAGTTGAAAAACTATCGAGAGTACAAAATTACATCATACCTTCATCTGTCAGATATGGCCATTGTCTTACCTCATATACC
This sequence comes from Echinometra lucunter, assembly GCA_029962745.1. Taxonomy (NCBI): domain Eukaryota; kingdom Metazoa; phylum Echinodermata; class Echinoidea; order Camarodonta; family Echinometridae; genus Echinometra; species Echinometra lucunter. Next base: position 4,197,741 of record CM057156.1, read on the forward strand.
CATGTATCCATGCTTTATTTTATTGATCTAGAATAAAGTAAATGGAGCAATATTAGGGCATATCTCATATCTTACATTCATTTTGTACACAGAGCCAATCGCGGTCAGCGCGCTTGCCTACCGCAGCAATGGCGTCGCCGATAGAGGACCAAATACATAAACCGGAGGTGAAATTGGTCTATTGTGTAAGTTAATATTGTCTATTTTGACATGCCGTACCGATGTCTTATGTCAATGATATTTCATCACGCCTATACATTCAAAAGTATATTAACACACTCATGCCCTGCACAAAATAATTAGTAGTGATGCAGTTAGAGCATATAATGAGTTTTCCACTTCATCTTTTTGATATGTTTGATATGCATTGTTGCTATGATAACCGTACTGTTGCAGCCTTAGTATGATAAATACCTCAATTCGTTATTTTCCACTTTTAGCGCTCCACTGCACAGGAACAGCGTCAGTAGATATTAATATGCTAAAAGAATTTAAAGGAAGTCATTACACACGTAAGCAATAAAATTCAAAATGAAGGAAACGCGGGAAAATAAAGAAATATATTTGATTTTTTGAAATATGGTATTCGTCCTTTAAAGTCATCATGGATGAGAAAATATCGAAATCATCATACGGATTGTTGTCCAAAAGATATTACGATGTGGGTGGACGTCCAGCTTTGACAAGTCATGTCTATTGCTACACGTCCAAATTTGCCCATGTTTCTTGTATTGTCCATATGATGATTAATGAAGAGTGATGTCATCCAGCGATTAGGGAACCTTTCATTTTTGTAGGCTAAAAATTCGACTGTCTTTTATAGATTTATGAATATTTGATACACATACAGATATGGGAAATGCAATCTTCTAAGTAATAATACTAATGGTGGTAGTAGTAGACTTTACAGGATAATTCGTTAAACACAAGGCTATAGCCAGCCACAAGGTCCGAGTATAAAATTACGGTAAAATATGCATTATCACTTTATCAGATAAAGCATGTATCAATACAAATGAAATAATAGTCATCGTAGAGAATTCAAAGCATTAAAGTACATGTAAAAAGAGTTTTGTACATTTCATCCTATTACAAAATTCTCACGTATGGTTAGTAAATTAAAAAAAAACATGTAAAAAGGACAATATCGTTCTTATAATGCTTTCAGGATGAATGGTTACAGAGGTTTTTTTTTTTACTTTGGTTCTTAACTTTAATATTTATTTCATAATTTGTTTTCACTTTTTTTCTTCTAACAGTCTAACTCCTTTTTAAGTTGATAATTGATACGCAAATGACGGTTGTGATATTTTAAGGGAGGGGATTATTACTGTATTAAGAAATGTGTGTCCACCTACAGCAGAAAGTGAAACGTAAAGCATGCTACATAGTTTGTCTTGTTCGAAGAGTAACAACATGCAGTAGTAATGAAGCATTCATCATATTACCTTGTTTATTGTGGTGGTTTGAAGATCATTCATTTTATTCCATAAACATAGGAACCTACCAACTGCTGTTTAACAAATATGTATGTAAAACATATGGGGATTTTTTTCTAAATAATTGCTAGTAGGTTCATAGGTTTAACAACCTGCTGATTTTTAAACACCTGTTTTAAGAGTGTAGACAATTGATGCAAAGCCCCTCTAATTACATTAGTAACATTAAAGACAATGTACATCGCTAGACCTGTCCATCAAAAATGCAGCCCCAGAAATCATACTGAGAAAGTAAGCCTGACTATTTCTTTCTTCAGTGAGTGATTTAGTTGTTTGTTTGAGTGTTTGTTTATGCAATAATTGGACAATTGCAGGTGAATGTATTATGTATGTGTGTGGGTGTGCGTGTGTGTATGTGTGCGTGTGTGTGTGTGTGTGATGGGGGGGGGGGGGAGAGAAGACTACCGCCAAGTTATCTTACTTGTCAGTTATGGCCCGTGAGGTAAAGCTGGTTGGCCATCTGGGTTAAGAGGTCCATTGTTTGCCCGCCGAGTAGCTGGAACATTTCTTAAACATTTTGAGTTAGTGGGGGCTAGGAGTTGGCATCCCTTGTAACGAGAAATGGGACTTCCTGTGCCTCTTCCATGTTGTGTTTCATGAACATAATAATCCAGCCATATATGGGGAAGGTTGTTCAAAGAATTGTATTCCACTGACATGACTGAGTAGATTTCCTGCATGCTATAGAATAATTATCTTATATCTTCTCAAATTATGACAAATACCTGACAACAGCATATGATTGTTTGTTAAATGCCTTGGTTCGGTTTGAATTGGCATTTCAATTTTCCATTTAAATAAACAAACTCAGCTTTCTTATTTTTTTTTTCAGAAGGAAATTACAAGGCATACTTGCTTTTGAAGCACTCTCTTTGCCTCAGACCAAACTTGGAAAAAAGCAATTTTGACATAACTTTTCAAAAACCTTTTTCATTCTGTCATGTCCGGCAGCAGAGTTATGAATAAGGTATCGTTAGAACTAATGAGGTATTATTTACCATGAAACTAACTTAATTATCGGAGAGATAATATTTTTTTATGACAAGCTACTAAGGTAGGATATACTTTTTGATAAACATCCTGATCTCGTATACAGATATGTTAAGTCAGGACATTGTTCATCGGATTGCGGCTCCAAATTGAACCGAGATCCTTTTATTATCTTGCTTAACCGGTTGACTCCTGAATTACTTCACTTTAACATAGACTTAATACAGGGGCAACCCGGTGACAGAAAGACAACGGCTTAAATAAATCAGAACATCTAGCAAATTAACATCGATCTACACTGGAAGCTCAATGAATACTTTCAAAACTTCAAAGAAACCTCCAAACGGGAGATTAATGTCTCACTACACTACTACCCCTTTGGTAGAAGTGTGATGCTTTTTATAAGAATAAGATGGACGAATAAGTCAGCCGTGAGAAGAATGAATGTAACGGTTAAGAAAGTGCAGTACTGGTCCATTTATCAGGGAATCTGCACACTCGATGTCCTGGAGGGATGTTGAGTTTACTCTTCCTTCTGGGACATCCACCATCAACAGATGAAGCAGGAATGAGCTTGGGAATAGTCTGTACCATGCTGCCATTGGGATGTTGTTTCTTCTTACACTCGTTGAACATTGGTAAGGTGTAGTTCAAGCCAAGTCCATCCGAACAAAATGACTTTGTCTTTGTCCCATGGCTCACTTCTGATGACGCAAGCAAGACTACAAGATTTTAAAAGAAAATGTAAAAAACAGAAACAGAAGGAAAGCGATTTGAAATCAGACCAAATGTTAAAATGTTCGGCATATGACACAGAAGTCTAAGAATAACTTAAATAACAATGCAATGAAAAAAAAATAAAAAAGCAACACCAACAACACCAAAAATAACAACTACAACACTACACAAAAGGGCAGTCGATCAATATAAAAAGATTAAAATGAATGAGAAATGGATCATCACCATCACCAGCATCATTGTAATAATAATTATTATATTTTTGGATAAAAAATCAATCCTCTAGTGATTAACTAAAGGAGCTTCACTGATCATTTGTATTATCAACTATTTCACAATATTGGCATCTATGGCACTTTTCATGACTACACGGTGAAAGTATACTATTTAGAAAATAATGTCACATTTTATGACGACATAAATTTCCAAACAGTACAATATTTGTGAAATTACGTCACAATGAAGCAATCACCTACCCCAAAATACTAGTATTCAGCAGGCCAGCTCGAATGCCTACCATGGGCAACTCTCTCGGTGTGACGGCTAAGTACTACGGCTAAATACTACGTATACCATGTATACCGTATAGCGCGAATAAAAAAGAAGAAGAAAAAAAAAGAAGAAGAAGAAGAAGAAGAAGAAGAAGAAGAAGGAAAAGATGAAGAAAAGAGAAACCAACGAACGAAAGAATGTAAATAGTGTAAATATGTTGAGACTAGAGTGACATTTTTTTTTCCTGTTAAAACTTGGCTTTGATTAATTTTGGAGATGAAAATATGAGCACAAGACCACCAAAGAGAATAAAAGGCAAGCCATTTTGCTATTTCCTTCTCATGTTTAATTTTTTATCCAAAATATAAAACATTTCGACGTTTTGCTGAAAAATATGGAATCACGTTGAGCCTGAGCCTGAGCCCTTCAGTAAGAGTACTATTTCGGAGCTATTTCTTGCCATAGTTTTAATCTGAAACTCTCCAGGCAAAGTATATTGGTATATCATCATTATCATCATCACCGTCAGCATCACAATGATCATAATGATATTAATAATTATTATCATTACCTTCATCATTACCAT